>VZTQ01012949.1:49545-73499 GCA_013400755.1 Pelecanoides urinatrix | reverse complement strand
CCAGCCAGAACCAGGACAATTTGTCAATTCTGGAATAAAATATGGTGTGCTGTATATCAGTAGCTGGGAATACAAACTATAATGTACAGCCCTGTGTAAGTCCCCAATCTGGAAAGGACTGCAAGGTATTTGAGGTACTGACACACAATCAGTAGAGAGAACTTTAGTATTAAGTATCCATGGAAAACAGGCATTCACAATTGAAATGAACGGAGAACAATTTCTTGAGAGGATGAAAACATAAGTTGTCTTGCCAAGGCCCAACAGTTTTAAATACAAAGAACATATATGCATATCACTAGTTCTCCAGACGTGATCCATATAATGTGTACATAGTCTTCTTATCTTCTCCTTTGCAACTGCTAAACTGCTTTGGAAAACATGAAAGAAAAAAAACTAATTTGTTTTCTTAATAACAATTGCTCACAGATGACACAGCCATAGTCATGTTAAATGATTCTGAATGAAAATGCGATCCTTGCTATTAGAAATACGAGAGAGATGAAAAAGAAGCAGTCTATAGTATAATATGGGGCATACTGTGAGAAAGTATGACAAATTCCATGTCTTCAGTGTCACTGTTAGTATCACTCACATGTGTAAATATGATCTATTTGTCCTGAATGTCTTTTGAATTATAATGTGAAAACATGTTAATAGTAGCTGATTTGCAGAAGCCTGGCTGTCTTATATATTTGTAGCTCAGAGTAGCTGAAAAATGCACTGAAATGCCATTGATGTGATTCTAATGGAGTTATTTCTGGAGTTGCTTCTAATTAGACTGATATTCTTATTTGCTGTCTCTTCCCATTCTCAAAACATGCAAACTAGTCCAAAATTATTGTGTCCTATGCAAACTTGCTTCAGTAATGCTTATGAGATTCTATGTGCGGTTCTAATTGTAACAGCCCCCAAAAGAATCAGGGTTCACACAAATGTCTGGATTCAAAGAGTAGACGAAATAAATATCTTGGAGGCTACATCAGCCCTGAAAGAGCTTATATTGTATAGAAAGCAAATTATACCTTCAGCTGAAAATATAAATGTATTAAAACATTACCCAAATTTGAAACAGCTCCATTTACTGATTGCTGTGAGTAAGAGCAGAGTTTATCCCTTCATTCATGTATTTAGCTTCACAGTAGTAGCACCCAGTCATATCAGCGAAGGGTCAGTGCTCTGTTATACAAACACAAGGGAAAGGAAGCCTTTGCTACAAAGAACTTACAATGTATTTGTGTGATGTAATATGTGGATACCATAGCAGCTAGGAAGAGAGAAAAGTGATAAAAATGTTTTTTTATGTAGTTCACATATTATCTTTATATGATACACTAGCTGTCTCTGTTGGCCAGCTATGACACAGCTGTAAGCTTTCCGGTAGACGGAGATCTGGATTTAAACATAGAAATCACATTAAACTCTTCATTCATAAATATGAGGTAAGAGGGGAAATAACCTGTGTTTCCATGTCAGCCTGTCGGACTTGCTGAGGCTGCTATGGGGGCATGAGAGCAGAACACAGTTATTGGGATGGTGATAAGGCTCTTAACTTTGATTGTTAGACAGCCAGGACTTCATTACTGATTGTAGTCCTTCACTTAGGGACAGACCCATGCAAAGGGCATGAAATAGAAAACGAGCAGAAAACGAGTCGAAAACTCTGCAGGGAGAAGTATATCCCTAAAACTGAGGTTTTATCCCCAGATAACGACAGAAATAATT
Source organism: Pelecanoides urinatrix (assembly GCA_013400755.1). Lineage (NCBI taxonomy): Eukaryota > Metazoa > Chordata > Aves > Procellariiformes > Procellariidae > Pelecanoides > Pelecanoides urinatrix. The sequence continues at coordinate 71,774 of VZTQ01012949.1, read as the reverse complement.
CCACATAAACAATTTTATTAGTACATGTGTTCAGCCAGTTCCTCACATAGCTTATGCCCACCCTTAGACTGTTCCGCAAGGGAAAAAGTGAGCATGTGTGACAAGCAAACAGATCGGAGATCTGGATGAAGAACAGAGCCAGGACTCTCTCCCAGTGTACTTCCTGCAACCAACTATCTCCCATTTTAATTAATTGAACACAACTGTGTTTTCTAATGTTCATGAAAAGAACAAGATCTCTTAGTTTCAGTTGTTGCTTTTATAGCACCACAGGATCACTGCCTTGGAAACTGTAGGGCATTACCATAAGTACAGTCAATGACAAAAGCAGCTTTAGGCTCAACCATCAGCACTCAAAAGTAGGATTCAGGTCAAAGTCAGATCCCAGTGTAGCTTAGGAAAGAGGAATGACCCCAATGGAGCAACAATTTTTTTGAAACCAGGCAAAGGAGCCCCCAAAGCACAGTGTAAGTTTGTGAGCTATGCAGTTATGGGGAGCAATCACAGAGAAAATGTTGCATCCTTCCTGTTTCTCCTGCCTCTTTCAGTTCTGCTGGCCTTTAAGATCAGGGCTACATGTTTTTACTGTGCTTTGGGATTCATCATCATCCTCTATTTGGATTTAACATCTTCTTTACTTTAATCCAGTTGGTATCAGTAGTACCAGAGAAAGGATTATGGGCACTACATTTTATATGACTTGTAAAAATATTTCTCTCATGCAATCGTTATTTATTCTTTGAAATGTTAGCAATCACTTTTACCATTAGAGGGCTGTATTGTTTGTTACTTTTTCATGTGTTGCCTATTGTATACTTGTTTGTATCTGTCAAAAGCTACCTGTAATAACATAACCATGACACACTGAAGTGTCTTGCCTTTCACCCAATAAGTGGTATGTATCTTGTTCGTTATCAATATCAGGACTACAATAGAAAGAGGTAAAGCAGTAAGTGTTCCACAGAATTCCTTGGTTAACCTTAGAGGTTATTTCTGCTACTGCTGATGAGTCGAGTTGATGGGCCTACTTTCTGAAGGGGAAACATAGAGCAGACTTTTACAGTGAAATCTGAGAGGAAGGTCTTGGAGAGATAATCTGTCCTCCCTGAAGTCAGGGAGGAAATATGGGTTCAGGATTTCTCTTGCTTCTATCCTAATGCATTAAAAGTCAGCAAGGAAAACTACTACCACTAACTGAGGAGGTTAAGACGAAGCTTTACACGTAACCCCACCTATCTGTAACTTCCCAATTTAAGATTTATTTAGGATTGCTTCCTCTGATACATTTGGGGTACTGACCGTCAGTGTCAGATACAGGCACAGTTTGAATGGGGAGAGGGAGGAAGGAGGGGGATTGCAACAGTTCATACTTTCTACCAAGAAAAAATCATACTTTCTGCTTAGGAACTCTTAGGTCCAAAGAGGCCTGCAATGAATTAATGCATAAAGATAGATATTTTTTATAAATGAGAATTTTTTGTTATGAAAACCAGAAGTGGTATGGCTAAGTACTTCAATCAGTTTTTTTTATGGCAGTGGCTGTATTTTCTGATCATTAGGAAGTACAAATGCTTAAACATTGTGATTGTGTTATCACTGTCTGATAGAGGAAAACTTTTTGCACAATGGAGCTGGCAGAGATGTTAATTAGTTAGAAACTTCATATATACATACACAAATTAAGCTGTGGCAGATAGCACTTTCCAAAGTTTCCCGAGTAATGCAGTACCAATCCAACTCTACAACACCCAGTTATATCAAAAGACAAAATTATTTGATATTTGCCATTATAGCAAGCTAACTGGGCTTTGTTAACTGACTTATCTCATGTATCCAGCTTAGAAAATGTCAAACCATTGACTGACTGTTCTTCTGAGTAGTCAGTATCAAAACAGCACTGCACTGTATTGCTGGGCTTCAGGGGACATTTTCAAAGACAGAAATGACACACAGACACTGACTTTCATTATCTGGACTATAAATTGTTTCAGAGGTTAGGGATGTTAGAGGCTCTGACGCTATATAACAGGGGAAAATTCTATCAAAATACCTTGTTAACCAGGGCACACACATGAAAGAATATCGTAACTCTTCATGAATAAAGCTATGTTCTCAATTCAGCAAATCTTTTAGAGACATGATTATGTCCCTTGATGTTCAGTAAGGCATTTTAGGAGAATATAGTAGCCATCTAGAGAGGCACAAATGTTGGAAAAAGTAGAAATTCAAACCTTGATATTCCCCAATAAAATAAAATAAAATAAAATAAAATAAAATAAAAAAACCAAACCAAACAAAAAAAAACCAACAGTTGCTTAAAACACCAATATGTTTGCTATAGCCAGTAGGAAAGTTTGGTCCTTAAAAGTGCTGCTCTGCTGGTTTTACATTCTAGTCAGGGTCCCTAGCACATCTTTGCCCCTGACATTTGGACGAGGAAAAGAACTGTGTGTAGAAATGGCAAAGTAAGCATATGGATCTCCACTGAAGGCTTTGAGAAAATGGCAGCAGAAAGGACACCAAGCTACCGATTGTCCTCTCTGCTTCCTAATATTAGATTATGCAATAAGAAAAACAGCTTTCAGAAAAAGAGACACAAATTGAATTTACCTTCCTAACATGTAGATCACAACATTTCTACCATGAGCCATGGTATTTATTTTTTTGCACACTAGCCACACAAAGTCATGGGGGAGGACAACAACCAAACAAAAAAAAAAAAAATCAAGGAATGTCCCTTTTATTTTTTGCCTAAAGTCAAATTTATTTTTTAGTTTGCATTTGACTGACAGTATATCAACATATGGATTAACTCCCTCTTGTCATTATTGGCAGGAATGCTAATGTGTCCTTTTAACACTTGTTGTGTCACCACATTACAGACTGTTTTAGAGAAAATGTTCATGAACAGTTGATGGAAAAATTCTGCCAGAATTCACACACACAAATTAATGTTGATTAGTTTGTTGTGACAAAAAAACCAACACTAACATTTCTAAACTACTAGGAAAAAGACAAGAAGAATTTTTTTAAAAAATCATGAACACTCTTATCGTCAGGAAAATGAAAAAAAATAACCCTCAGTAAAATATTGGTAAAATTCTTCTAATAATTACATCTACTTTTACTTGTTTGCATTATCCTATGGTGTCGTTCATCTTTGAATTTTAGCCATAGTTCAGGATCCCAAGTGCTGTAGATAGTGATGCTATGGACATATAAACCTATTTTCTTCTCAGAAAGACTAGAATTAAACTATATGACAAAACAGATGGACAGAGACAGATGGGAGGAATAAAGGAAAACAATGAGGCAACATTTGTGGGTGTGCTTGGCTTCTGATCTCAGTACGCCAGAAGCGCAGCAATCCCTACTTTTGTGAGCACCACATCAAAGAAGAATGGTGGTTTAAGCAGTGGTTTGAAAGGAAATAACACAGAGTTCTATGGAAGATTGTAGGAAATAAAAGATGGAGGTGGCACTTGATGCCTGAATGTATGCAGTTCAGAATTTAACATGGGTGTGATGAAAGTTGGCCTCAAAGACCACCTGGAGGAGGGAAATGACAACTTGAGATTGCAATAAGACCTGAAGAGCTTGGAAAGTTAAAAAAGTACTTCGTTTGGTGCAACACAGAAGGGGAAAGCAATTGCAGAGTGTGAAAGTCAAAGTGATGGACTAGGAAAATGACCTTAGCAGCAGCCTTCTACATGCACACTGGCAGAGCAAAATGGCCTTTGACAGGAACAGACAACATGATGCCACAGCAACTGAATTGTAAGATGGCAAAGCTTTAAGAATTTAAATGGACAATAAAACCGTATCTTTGCAGTGCTCTGCAAGCTCCCACCACCACTGAAAAAGAATCTGCCACATTTAAAAATAGGTTTTACATGTCAATGTTAAAAAACACTCTAAACTAAAGATTAAACCTAGATTACAAACCTAAAAAATAGATCACCTGCATCTGCAATGATGCAAAAAAGAGATGTCTCAGAGGTAAAAGACAAACATGCATTTGTGAGGAAAAACATGCCAGGAAGCACTTCTCTGTAATGAAAATAGTAAAAAGGGAAGATAAAAAGAGCATAAGGAAGACAAGCTACATAGTGAGGAACAAGTAAAGGAGTTAGGGAAAAGGCAGCAAGAAAAATCTGTTTTTAATAGGTAAATTTAATAGTTTCATAGAATCATAGAATCATAGAATCATTAAGGTTGGAAAAGACCTCTAAGGTCATCGAGTCCAACCGTCAACCCAACACCCCCTATGCCCACTAAACCATGTCCTGGAGCACCTCATCTATACGTCTTTTAAATACCTCCAGGGATGGTGATTCCACCACTTCCCTGGGCAGCCTGTTCCAAGGCCTGACCACTCTTTCAGTAAAGAATTTTTTCCTAACATCCAGCCTAAACCTCCCTTGGCACAACTTGAGGCCATTTCCTCTCGTCCTATCGCTGGTTACTTGGGAGAAGAGACCAACCCCCACCTCACTACAACCTCCCTTCAGATAGTTGTAGAGCGCGATGAGGTCTCCCCTCAGCCTCCTCTTCTCCAGACTAAACAATCCCAGCTCCCTCAGCCGCTCCTCATAAGGCTTGTTCTCCAGGCCCTTCACCAGCTTTGTTGCCCTTCTCTGGACACGCTCCAGCACCTCAATGTCCTTCTTGTAGTGAGGGGCCCAAAACTGAACACAGTACTCAAGGTGCGGCCTCACCAGCGCCGAGTACAGGGGCACGATCACCTCCCTGCTCCTGCTGGCCACACTATTCCTGATACAGGCCAGGATGCCGTTGGCCTTCTTGGCCACCTGGGCACACTGCCGGCTCATGTTCAGCCGGCTGTCAACCAGCACCCCCAGGTCCTTCTCCTCCGGGCTGCTTTCCAGCCACTCTTCCCCAAGCCTGTAGTGTTGCCTGGGGTTGTTGTGGCCGAAGTGCAGGACCCGGCACTTGGCCTTGTTGAACCTCATGCAGTTGGCCTCGGCCCAACGATCCGATTAAGAAGAGGAAGACAAAAGCAATGCAAGAGCACTCTGGTCAGGTTCCTCTTGGGAGGCTGAGGACTATTTGTGCAACAAGTAAAATGTTGGCTGCAGTGGGGGGAGTCTTGAAGACAGTGACAAGGTGATTGATGGTTGGGGTGAGAATATCCACTGAATGGGAGAGGATTTGTTAACTGGGGAAGAAAGACAGAAAAGATGTACTAAATGTTTTGTGGCATTTCTTCCATAAATGCTCTGAGTGCAGAAAGAAGACTCAGGGGAAAAGGCATGGGGACGAACCAGGGTTTGATTTTAGCACAGACTACAATGGGGCAGAAAAGAAAGGATTTAAGTATGAAAGAAAGCAAAATCCTGACAACTATATTAACAGAGGAAGGAGAATATAAGGGAAATCAGGAAGAAGAGCGAACATATACAAAGCTAAACTGTAAAGAGTGGGAGGAAAGATGGATGATGGCAGGAGACCAGTAGGTACCTACATTACCTTAGGTGAGCTACTTGCTGAAGATTTTTGGTAAAAAGTACCTAAAAAAGAAATATACTTAGTGATTGCCAGTAACAAATGTTAAGGGGTCACTGAACAGAAGATAGACACCTTCTAAACTAGAGTCCTTATGAACAAGACTCTTTCTGACAGGACAGTAGGCGAATATTACATAGTACATTTTTGCCTACAGGACAAGAGAGGTATTCAGTACAGTATGAAAGCCGTGAGTCCAGAACTGCTGCAAAGGTCAAAAGTTAAGTTTAGAAAAACAATGAAAAATTCATCAGGAGGCCAGTATTAAGAGAAACGTGCATTGTGGAATGGAATAAAAGATACTTTAGAAAAATGTAATTCTGTTCTGTTCTATTGCAGTCCACGTATAACACACAGGAAAGGAATATTTTGAGATTAAATATCAAAGACTAATCTAGACTGCACTAGCAAGTTTGACGTTTTAGTATTTCTGGATCTCACGTTCACTGCTCAAGAGTTTATATTCGGAATGAAATGTGTCTCAATGAATTAATGGCATCTGAGATAGGTATAAAAGTGACTCAAAAGGGAGAAGACAGGGAAGGAAAACAGTGGTGCTCAAATTCCTTGGGGTGAGAATGTGTCTTCCTATGTGTAATTACAGACTCTCACCTGTTGTATGTGGGATGAGGTGGCAATCAGTATTTTCAGAAGTGGGCTCTACATCTTCTCAAACCCCCCAAATTTGGCTACTATCCTTCACTGCCTGGATGTTTTCAGAACCAATAGATGTCCATGGTTATTTCAAATTCTTCTAACATGTTTTCCATTGGTACTCGCCTGCAGTCAGGGTCACCTGCCATTATTATCCCCTATACTTCCTCTTTTCTAGACCTGCATAACATATATCACATCATTTTCTTGAAGCATCATATGGAATTTGTGCAGAGCTCATAAATATTGGAAGTGAGAGGAAAACAGATGTAGAAGTAGGGTTAAGAAATCTCAGTCTGACTGAAAATTCTTCACAAATAGACATTTTCTTACAAGATTCTTTACACAGCAGTCATAATGCCTAAATCACTAATTTCTGGACATTTCCAAAGACAATGAGCAAGAGAGGCTGATACTTATTTCTGAAATAATTTCTTCAGCTGTTTGGTTAAAATTCCAGTGGCATCTGTTTCTCTGAGCTAGTATTACCGCACTTGAAAAATCTCATTCTCAATACCAATAGCAATTCTGCAGCCACACTTCACAGCCTGTCACCTAGGAAGGATCTGTCTTCCCCAATTTTAGCCATGCACAGTTAAATGTTCAATCTTTAAACTGGTTTTCTAGACTCCTTCTACAATTTCTGGAAATAGAAGGATACCTTCCACCCTCTGCTGTGGCACAGACATAGTACCCGGGGACTTCCAGAATATTAAGATATGCTTGCATGTTTAACTTGATAAAAGAATACCAAAAAGTTTTGCTCTAGGATTTTTGTAATCTGTAGACAATGTAAGAGTAGTACAATGAGAGCAATATGCCACAAAGAGAGCAGAGGTAGGTTTTGTTTTTATTTTTCATTGTAATAATTGGGAGCATTTTATGAAAGCATGCAATTACTATTAACTACATTTTAGAGGAATCCTGCTTAAACAAATAAAAATCTAAAAAACCTCAAAAATGAATTTTAGTGTTGCAGTCTTCTTAAAATTTAAAAAAAAAATTATAGAGATTGATCTGAAAGTCCCTGTATAAACACTTACAAAAGTCCTCACAAAAGAACTTTGGTTTGGCCTTTCTGTCAATTCTGTAGGAAGTAATTTGGTCTCTCATTTCTTATCACAAAAATATATGGAATAATAGTTCTCAGCCCTCAGAGTTACTGTATGAAGAAACTAATAAGTATTTATGAGTCACTTGTACTCTAAAATCATAAGGACTATACAAAAGCAAACACATTTTTTGTAGGTAATGGAATATTTTCAGTGCAAGCAGCTGTGCAAAAAATGGGAAAACTAGACAGACAAAAGATAAATTTGGATTTCTTTCAATTCAAAGCTCCAAGTCCCAGAAAATAAAAGTTAATATTAGTTAATAAATAATTAGTTTATAGTAAAAACTAGTTTATAATAAAAGATGTGTTCCTCCAGGCTTGTGAACTTTAACTGAAGTTTTGCCTTACATACAAACATTATGAAACCCCCTCCCAATTTACTGTCTAGGAGTCACTGATAACAAGTGAATCAAGGCTCAGGTTTGTGTCTGAAGGGACCTTTAAAGCAGCATTAGAAGCATTATATGACCATTCAGTACTGCTCTCTTCAGTAACTTTTCCCCTCTTAATCAAACAAACAAGACGCACCACAATCAATAGAAGGAGAAAGAAATACCAATGTGTACTGATCTAGCAGTCGCAAGACCAAAAGCATAGAATATGAACAGCAATGAAGATCCTAAGTCACCCAGCGTTCTGCAAGTTTTACCTGCAGGCCTAGAGTTTAAAAATTGGAAATGCAAAGTTAGGCTTTTGAAGTCTGTAGTCACATGCCTCCTTGATTTTCCAAAGCACTCAGAACCCAGCGGCTGCCGAGATGCATGCCTACAAAAGCAACATTTGCGTATTTGTTATCTGGACATCCCCTGTCCCAGTGCCAAGTTTTCAGCTGCATTGGGAGTGACTTTGAAGCTCACGGTAGCAGTGGATATTCAGAAATTTTGTAAATCAGATCAATGCTTAAATATAGTCTTCAAAGTCAAAATTAAAGCTGCAGGTTCCAATGTGTGTTGTGTGGCAACACAGACAGGGAAAATGCTCAGCACTGAAAAAGTATTCATAGCCTGTAGTGACTCAAACTATAGAGCTGCTGTGCCAAACTGTGCAGTCCCTGTTGCTGGAGCCACAAATCCTGGGGAGGAAGAGAAGTACAGATGTGACTAGGGGATAACTACAAAAAGACGTTAGGAGGAAGGAAATTTTGGGGAAGCAAACCCTAAAGGACAAAGAGAAGATATTAATACATCTTAAATATCTAATTAGACACTTTTCAAGCACATAAGTAACCATAGGTCAAGGAGAAAGAGTGTAAGACCTTTTTTAAGTGTCAGAGGGAATTTATTTACTGATGGAGACATTGCCAAAATGTTAAACATCTAGACTCACATTTCCAAGGAAAGGATGAGAGACAAATACTATAAAAAACAGGAAAAAAAAATTTATTCTTTTAAGAAAAATGAAAATCAAGTGAATTCAAACATCTTGGAACACAGAACTAATAGAAAATACCAGAGAAGATGGGAAAATATTAGGTATATTGTAAAACTCTTCTGAAATTTGAGACTGGAGAACACAAAACCATAATATTAACTAGGGAAAAGCCAGCTGGGAGATAATGGAGAAAACAGAGTAGGATACCAAAACTCTGTATTATATATGCAAAACTGATGTTTAGTACACAGGAGAATCACTTTGAGCAATAATAGTGTTTTAAAGAAAGATTATAAACAGGATTTTTTTGGATGCCAGGTAATCTTTTGCTGCTTAGCACTAATTTAATTTAGGATTAAGTAAAGATCTTTCTAAGTATCTAACAGATGATTGACCTGCATACATAAAGAGTTTGAGGTTCAAACCATACTTTGAAAAGAGCAAATTTATAGCCAGTAAGGGTATTCTTATCTACAGCAAGGAAGAAAAAGCTTCTCATTTAAATCCTAAAGTTTCATTTATAGTCTCTGCAAGAAGTTCTGTAAATGACCTTGTAAATACTTTTAATTAATAACCCAACAGCAAACCTTTTTTTTTTTTTTTTCACATAGAATTTGTTTTAAAATGCAACCAGTTCTTCTAATTTGAGACACAGTATAGTCTTCTATGTATTACATGAAACCTAAACCAAAGGTTGAATTCTACACTTCTGGATTGAGCAAGCTATTTGGCTGGTAGACTGGACTCTTAATTAAGTAAGATGTGCTATCTTTGCTTTTCTACCCTTTACAAAGTGATAGGAGATGAAGTCTTAATGGGAAAGTTCTTTTTTACATACAGAAGAGGCAGAGGGCAGCTACTTACCATCTTTTGAGAGCATCTATTTATTTCAATGCCTTAGAACACTGCAACTATCCAAGGAATGCAAAGGTCAATTCCATATTGATTATGCTGTATGATGGGGACAATCTGAATGTAATGCTTTCTGATGTGCTATGCTGAAAGCACTGGTTCTGTGAAGATAAATGCCTGCTGTATTTATTTCATGTTGCTTTCCCGCTTTCTACTTCAAGCAGTTTCTGGCTACAGAAGTGACATAGATCTCTATCCATTAGTAATGTGAAAATCTGATCTAAAGCTCTGTGAACCTGGAGGCAGTGCTCACTAAATTGGTATTAAAACCCATATGAGGAATTACATAATCCTTTAAAGAACATTTCATTTGCCAGTGACCTTTTCAGCATTGGAACTAGTTTTTTGTTTGGCAATGATTTTTGCTAGAATAATCTTCAATACTTGCATGCACCCTTTATCTAGCAAGAACTCTGAATTTTTTTTCCACAGCCCTGTCATATTATTCAATGCTATACCAGGTAGATGGCTTTAATACAATCAATATCCCTAAGACATACTGGTTATATTGTTAGCCAGTTATGAAAGGTTCTCTGTAGGTGCAGGTGATGCTACACTAACAGCAGTGTGCAGTGACAGTAAAATTATTTACTTATGAAACAGTTCCAGAAGAAATCTATTGGGCAGCAACTTCAAACCCTCAAAATTACATAGAGTCCCATCAATATTAAACCTGGCTAAAAAAAAGATCAGATACAACATGTCTGGGTGAGTATGTGAAACACTGGCTTGTGCCAGGATGTTTTCAATGCTTTACAAGTGATTCTGCAGTTTTTTTTTTTTTGCTAGCCATGTCAAGTAAGCAGCCAGAGGAAATTAAGCCTGCACTAGGCTGAGCAGAGATACTGAGCTATGTCACATGTTGATCTCATCCTCTAACAATGGTTCCTCACTTTTGTCACCAAAAGCAATTATTAAAATAATTGCTGGCCTTTTTTACCTGAGGTGCTACAACAACAGCAAGGAATACTTTATTCCTTCTGGAATTGTCTAAAGGTCCCTGGCTGTGGGACTGTCCTTGCCAGAGGTGTCAGAATGAATCAAAACCCCAGCTACGCTCAGAGTTCAGATCAAGACCTTTCTTTTTTCAGGAACCTTTTAGTGATAACAGAAGATAAAGCAGAAAGGGGAAAAAATGGATTCCAGCTATAGTTTAACTTTTTTTTTTCAACCTTGAGATCTTTACAACTGAAACTACTGACACACTGTAATGCATTTACATAGTGAGAAAGACCCAGTAACACAGAGTTTTTCAGAGGGTGTTATGAAGGACAGCAGATATTATATTGCAGTTATACTAACAAAGTTAGCTCTCCACATATACAGGAATAATTGCTATGCATGTTTCTAGTAGTCAAAAAAGAGAACTAGTCTAGTCATTCTCTCAGACATGCTATGAGATCCTTTGAAAAAGGGACAGAGACATCCATTACCAACCCCTGTGAATAAATCTGTAAAACCTCATTCCAAGTGTGGAAGTCCAATTTATCTTGTTAAAATCTTCTTCTAGGTAATTTTATCAAGAGGTTGTCCTCAGCAGACAGTTAGGGAATGAAATAATTTTTGTGGCTGCTATTGCTCTAATATGATTTTTTTTTTTTTGAGCTGGAGGTTGAAATGGAAGCTCCTTGGCCTCAGAGTCAAAAGAATACTTAATACAATGCTTTCAGACTTAAAAAGGCTTTGCTGACATTATCTTATTAATTCTTTCACTACTTTTCTTGGAAAGCCAAAAAAGAAATATCTCTCTGCATGGGAAGATAATGTGTGCATGGGAGAAAAAAACTCTCCACATGGGAGGACAAGAAGTGAACCAGGAGAAGGCAAGCACTTTTGAAATACTGTTTGAGAGTGTCTCCCAGTCTACTTTTCTCCATCAGCCTTTCATTTAGATAAAAATCAACTAAATGGATAACACCTAGTCCATAGGTAGTGTGTACAGCTTTAAATCTATTGATTTCACTAAGGCTATAATGTTACATACATGTTGCAATCAAATCTGTATTGCTCAAGCATTTATCAAGTCCCTCATCATAGACTTCAGCTCAGACAAAAAATAATGTACTTGCAGTGTTTATACGAGAACCTATAGACTATGAAGATGAGCTTAAAAATCGCTATTGTTTTTAGACTATAAAACCACATTGTAATGTTATCAGAACTTCATATAAATTTTCTGCATTCATTTAGTAATATTCAATTTGGTTTTAAGATTGTTGTTTTTTTCCCCCATTTTACAACCCATGTTTGGTTCTCACTTGAGAATTAGGTTGGTATTCACTTCAGAAAAATCTCTTTTTCCCTATCAAAGGATAGATCTGTATTAGTATCTTGTTTCCATGTCAAAACTGTACTGCACAGAAATTACAAATCAGTTCCAATGGTTTAAAACAGTCTCCAAAGTGTAACTGGTTTCTGTAAAAGTGCCTAAATATACCTGAAGAGAGTATACCAGTCAGGTGAAATAATGTCTTGACACATGGCAGTCATCACTGGTGGGTGCTGTGACGTCATTTGCACAAGCCCCATACTTGGAAGCTCTTTCTGTGGAAAAACCACAACTATGTCCACTACCTATGGCAGTAAGTCAATTTTTTTTTTGAGGGGTCAGGGGAAGAGTTATATACCTTGACATCCTTTCTATTTTAAGAGAACAAGTCAAACGTAAGCCCCTTCTGATACTTTCCTCAATGTCTTAAACCCCGCCGGCTCTTTTTAATAGGATTTATTTTGCATAGAGGGACTAGGTGTTTTGCATTTGTGGGGACTTGAAAAAAATCAAGTGACTTGATACATTTCAATAGCAGGAAGAGACAGAAAGGCAGTTTCTGAAGCATGACAACTACTGGATGCCCTGGATTGAGGGTGCCCTGCCGTCTTCTCCTTTTCTCCACACTCTTCCTCTCACAAGCAGAGTTCTTCCAACTCCGCTAGGCTCCTGTTCCACACATCTTATGACCTGACAAGGACCACTAACTGGGGCAAAAACTCTTCTCATTTTTCACCCCATTCAGTTTCAGGAAAGAGCTGTCTCCCCAGTATCTAGACGAACACAGCAGGGAGGACCACGGTGAGAGGGAATTGCCAGGGGCTGGGCAACACCAGGAGGAGGTACCTGGTGGAACAGGAGGCCATGGTATTATTGCAGCCTCAAACTTTTGAAAGCAAGCAGTAAAAGACTGCTAAATACTGTTCTTGCTATTAGACATTTCAGTGTGATAAAGAGGTCTTGTTCTTTTCGTTTAGCAATACCAAGAATTTGTATCATCGAAATACTGCAAACAGGAAATTGAAGGTTCAGAATAAGAAGAATAGGATTTGGCCTTTTTTTTTTTTTTTTTTACATGAAATAACAAAGGTGGTGAAGACTGGGAAGAAAAAAGAACCAAACAAGCTAGCAACAATATTTTGGCAATTCAGTAACCAAATTAGAAAATACATGAAATAGCAAAGCTCATTTTCATAATAGAAGAACAAAAGCAGGCAAAAATAAAAGGAAGTTAATCCCTTCTCATACAAACAATGCCATTTGAATATAACTGATCTATATTTCAATGTGGCAACAGAACCTCTGCTCTAACAATAAACTGAATAAAAGAGAACATTGGAGACAAGTAAGTCACTTAGAAAATTAGTCCTTCCCCATTCTAAAGTGTTTTGCATTCTGCTTGGAATTCATTACGTGCAATGTCACATGTTATTGCATACTCCTTCACAAGATAAAAAACGTTTATTTCCATGTTTATGAAATGTTATTTTAATTTATTCTATTGCTTTCTTACCAGCTTTTTATTTTTTTATGCCTGGAAAATTTCTTTTCCTCATTGATCTCTTTCTGCTACCTATTTCACTCAGTATTCCTTTCTTCCAGTTAAATAGAGCAATAAAATTTACCAGGAAACAGAGGTGAAGTAGTCTTGGCGTTATAATTCCATATAACTCTAACTGGAACTACAGGGGACAAGACAAAATGTTTTCTGTCAATATCTGATGTTTTCCTTAGTTGGTCTCATTCAGTTCTGACTTCAGGACTTGATCTTGAAATAAGGTAGCTCAACACATCTGGAAACTAGGTTTTTTATTATCTGCTGTCTCTAGTGTACCAGCATAGTACACATAGATGGAAAAAGAAATTGTTAGCACCACTTATTCATCTAGGATTTGAATGATGTATTCTACCTGCAAACCTGGTATTTGTTTTCTCCCTTTTTATAGTTCAAGAGCTTCACAGCTCTTTTCCCCATTCATTTTTTCTGTAGTCATTCAATCAGTCCTTTTCATCTATATTTTCTTCTGACAATTTCCAATGCAACCTATGAATCTCCAGGTGCAGGTTTGTCTTAACATTTAAGTCAGTAAACTGGAGATTTGACGAAAAGTGCATGAGAAGAAAGGGTGATAGGAGTATCTCACCAGGCTAAACAAATCTGACAATCTGTGAATTATATTAGGCTTATTTCAAGTTTAATAATTACCTGCAATCCTCAAATAATATGTAATCAAAACTGTACTGGATTCATCTTCAAAAGAAAACGTAGATTCTGTTTGTAGATAGTTTATACAAATATACCTTCTTCACTTAGTTTTTCCATACATTTCCATAAAAAGCTTGTGATAAGTTAACCTCTGTTTAACTAATAGAATTTCTAACTGCCAGCCCTGTAAACATGATCTGGGATGAGAAAAGCATGTGAGTTCTTACCAAGACAGGCACGGTCACCCTCACCCAATCAGAGAAGATGATTGTGATTCAATGCTTATATTGCTGCTTATGTTGGAGCCCTGGTTGAGTGCAGCTCACTCCCCTTGGGGTGTGCTGGCTCAGCAGGACTAAGCAGAAATAAATAATTCCTTTAGGCTTCTAGGAATTAAGAGGATAGTCACTATGTTCTGTCAGAAATGCCTGTCTGTCTTGTTGCTTCTCTGAGGTGCCCTCACTTGAAAGAACCTTTTGTCCGACACCCTGTACATACATAGCTTCTGTGTTTCTTTGGCATCTGTGCTCAAATGTGGGCTCTGGCTGACAACAAGCTGTTCATGACACCTCTTCAATACAGCTTGTAGAAGGCAAAATTTCTGCATAAGCCAGCCTCTCCATAAGCACAAATATTCCTGCTAGGGCAGCCCTTTGGCTTGCTCTGGATTGAAGGCAAAACCGAGACGACACATATTGTGGCCAAAACAAGATTTTTAGCTTGAATGAAAGCTTAGACTTACAAGTAAGCTATTAGTATAGACGTAGCCAGAAGTTGTAGACTCATACCAATTACATAGAGAGACTTACAAGTTTAATAAGCAACTCCATTTACTGCATGGGGAGCAGCTTAGAAAAATTATGTTTGAGAGACATGATTCATGTAACATGATGGTTTAAATTCTGAGACAGTTAAATGTGTAATGCAACTCTATAGAAACTTTAGAGGGAAAATCTCCAAATCTTGGTAAGCCAATTTAATGAATTCAGTTTTGAAACAAATAACTCCTAGTCATCAATACTTTCATTATCTCTTATTCAAGATTAAATGCTTTGATGCAGAAAAATCCTGAGCACAGTATAGCTTGGTTCCTGTTCTTGACCAAAACTTATCTCTGTTGTTTCAGCAACATATCCCTTAGAAAGGGAGATGCCATTGAAGGCCTCTCCGGTAACACTGGTAACTTTCTGGTAACTGCAGCCTTACAGTTACTTCTGTTATTAGGTGAACTTTGCTCAAATTTGTGGCTGATCTGGTTTTCAGTGTTGCCTACTTCAGAAGCTGTGGACAATCAGTTTCTGCCAGCTGTTCTTGGAAGCAAAGCAGAAACATGAACTGCAACTGCAGCAGACAGTTGGGACAAACACAATCTGGGATTTATTGTATATATTTTTTATTTTACATATTTTTTTATATATATGTGAATATATATATTCAAAATCATAGTCTGACACCACGTGGTGGAAAACAATGGGCTAATCAACCATGCAGTACATGAAAGACAAACTATTTACTCCATGATTTTGAAACTCATCACCAATACATGCCTCAAATCAAGCTGCTGTAAGGTTTTGTGAGCTTTACTGTTCCTGCTTATGCTATATGAGATTCCCACTGTCTGTGCTACTAAACGTCCAAGGCCAGATTCCTGTTACTAAGCAAAGTGAAACCATAGTCACAATTCTTAGGCATTTGCTACTTTATCAGACCACTGGATGGTCTGGACATGGCAACTTTTACATTCTATACCAATTATCCATTTCTAAATCTCAGGCGATTTTAGAGTGCTAATGAGCCATAGACTATTGATCTGGGGATACAAATCAGAAAGAAACAACCATAGAATCACAGAATGGTTTGGGTTGGAAGGGACCTTTAAAGATCATCTAGTTCCAACCCTCCTGCCATGGGCAGGGACACCTTCCACTAGATCAGGTTGCTCAAAGCCCCATCCAACCTGGCCTTGAACACTTCCAGGGAGGGGGTATCCAAAACTTCTCTGGGCAACCTGTTCCAGTGCCTCACCACCCTCACTGAAAATAATTTCTTCCTAATATCTAATCTAAATCTACTCTTTTTCAGTTTAAAACTCTTACCCCTTGTCCTATCACTATACTCCCTGATAGAGTCCCTCCCCATCTTTCCTGTAGGCCCCCTTTAAGTACTGGAAGGCTGCTATAAGGTCTCCCCAGAGTCTTCTCTTCTCTAGCCTAAACAACCCCAACTCTCTCAGCCTGTTTTCAATATGAAGAAATAGAAAACACAAAAACATTTAAACTGTAGAGAGAAAATTAAACTGCAGATGCAGGGTCATCTATGAGCCAATTATATTCATTACTATTCAGATCAGTGGTGTTCATTAGTATTTGCCAGCCACAAAGGGGTTAATATACAAATACTCAGTTTCTCAGCTGCAAGAGACTTAATTAAACAGCTACAGCTGAGCTAAAGACTTCAGTGTAAATAGTGTCAACTGGCAACATGGAACTTCCTTGCTTTAAAAGTTCCCAGCGAGCAGACTGTTAAGGAGCTACTTTAGGTCCAGGGCTGAAAATCCTGGTGAGAAGAAATAAAAGGTGTGTTGCCTGTGCGTAGTAGACAGACTGAACGGTGGGGGAGAGAAGTGAGCCCAGGCACCCTTCTCCAGTGAGAAAGGAAATACAAGCATAATATAGTGAATAGTACATAGAAAGCTGAGGAGGAAGAAAAGGAAGCATGTATGGTCCTTGCCATGTGAGATTTTGGGAATAAAAAAACAGGAAAAGTAAGAGGGAGCTTTACCATGGGAAGGCTGAGAGGGCAGCCTGCAAAGGGAGGGAGAGAGACATGAAGGGACTGCAAGAGTCTGGCTATGCAGTAAATTAAACCAGAAGAAGTGCCATGACCTAACTAAACTGGAACTGTGGGGAAGTACAAGTATCTCTGGGAGTAAGCAACTATAAATGGGAAACTGGCTAGACTATCAAGGCTGTCCTTAAATCTGGAAAGGTAAATGAAATAATCTTTGGGGAAGTCTGAGATATTTCAGACTGCTAATACTCTTTAAAATTCTGGGGTATAATTCTGGGAGAGGCATTTTCCTGTTGAGAGCGTGTTCACTGAGATTTGTGAGCAATCTCAAATGGTGAATGCAAAAGATCCCTGAGTGATGCTTACTTATTAGGTTCTTATTGGTATCATTCCAACTAACAGCCGAAACACATGAAGTTGCAAAATGGCAAATCCTAGCAAAACAAAAGCCCAAGACAAATGAAAGGCTTTAAAATTACATTAACATTATTTGTTGTTCATGAGGTCCTTCTTACAGGAAAGAGGCAAACCATAAAAAAACATTTCACAGAGCATGAGGAAACTGTAACATTATGTTCTGAAGGAGTTAAAAAATACGGTCCCTGGAAAGAATATTGTTATTCTGGATGTTTTGTATTTAAGGCACCAGAATTATACTCAAGATAATAAAGGAAAATAATCAATCTCTCTTACTTATTGTATCAGAACTGTGTGCTGATACTAAGCTAGGACCATCTGCTTAGTAAGAGGGCAGGCATTTGTGAAACAAGATAGGTAGATATAGTTGGTTTGTTTCAGCTGTGTCAAAGTTAAATGGCAATGCCACCTCAGGAATTAGTGGAAGGGTGTTTAAATTTTGAGGTGGTCTTTCAAGAGGAGGAGGTAAAGACAAGCATAGAATTTTTTTTTTTTTTTTTTTTTGGCATGTACTCTCTCTTCTCATGTCACTTTGAGTTTCTTACTGTTTTACCACAATGAAATAGGTCATACTGTTCATAACTGCAACAGTTTTGGTTTGCAAATTATTTATGTTTGCTGACTGAATTTAAACAACAACACGAGAACTTCGATAAGTTTTACTGATAAGTTATAGGATATGGTAATGTTTATAAATGAATGTAATTTATTGACTAGATTGTTGGTAGAAAATAGCATTTTAAAGAGGTCATCCAACCAAACAGTGAACAAGACCAAAGCTGCGTTAAACATGGCTTAAGAAGTCTGGAAACATGGCTAGATTTTCATATTTTTCAAGTTAGTAAGTATATGAATAAAAAGCACTCTAATACTGACTTTTTAGTATTATAGCTCAGGAGGGGAAAAACATCAAACCATTCAGAATTATTGCCCTTACAGTAGAAACTAAATGTCAAGATCTGGCTGTGATCACAGTAAATGAATTTCTATTGTATTCCTGTTCTTCATGCTTTGCTAGGTGAATATACTGCTTATAAAAGGTAACAGATTGACTGCCCTGTGAACAGAGGTCTTCTATTGATCTTCTGAACAAATGTGACAGTGTGAGATGCCAGATGTTGTCTCTCTAATGTACCACTTTTCTGACCAGAGGGAGCCCCACGAGGAATCAAACAGAAGTTCAATTGCAGTCCCAAGTTTATCTGCCCAGGCACTCAGTAATCCCAGAGCCACTGTGTGTGCTGATGAATTTCTGTCAGGAACATGAATGAGACAATGCTTTAATTTCACCACAGGTTGCTGACCTGCCCCAAGACCTGAACTACTCAACAGAAATGGAAAATATATGTATATGGATATATTTGTATGTGTACATACATCTGCTCATTATTTCATGTCTAGGTAGTCTTTTTCCCTTAGCCCCACTTTTAAAAGTGAGGAACAATGCAACTATAAAATATCCACCTTAACAAAATAAACATACATTTTCAGGTTAAAATGAATCTGTGAAGTCTCTAAATTACCATAAAAGTAACTTGTAGATGAAAATTCTAACATGAACATTTGAAGAGTAAGCATAGTTGAATTCACAACAGATTTCCCTGATTTGTTTCAATTTTATTGGACAAATATTTTTCCTAGTGAGTGTTGAAGAGTTTGTGTTTTACCTGTGTAATAAATCTGCATAGAGATCAACTTTTATTCAGTTTTAAATGGAAGACGAGTTCTTAGCAACAAACTGGCATTCTCCTTGAAGCTTGTTAGGGCCCTTCACCATTCAAACTGCTAAGAATATGAGACAATCTTAAGAATTATGATTTTCTGGATTTATCCCACTGAGAGGTACCAGGGCAAAACCCAGGGTCATTTGTCAAAGCAAGCCTTAGTCTCACTTCTTTCCACATCACCTACAAGCGGGTAAGTCACTTAGGCTGAGAAATGCACTGAAAGAGAGAGATGTTTCATTAGGGAACTGGTAGAGTTCCTCAGTTTCAGAAAAAGTCAGTTTACCAGTGTTGTGACCAAAACATCTTTGAGAGTTGTACAAAGAGAGCCAAAATTGAGTTTATAATGAAACTCAGTTGCAAATGTTGCATGTTCTAAATTCATTTTCTTAATCAGTAATCTTAATACATCAAGATGAGGAAACGTGCTCAGTTTTTGTAGGTTGCTGCAAGGACACTCACAAATTAGTCTTCTGCAAACTGCTGTTCCTTGAAAGCCCTGTCCTGCTCTTAGCAGGTACCTCTGTTCCTATCATTGCATCCTTCTCAAGAAGGATTCCTGCAATTACAGAATAAAATCACAGGCTAAAGCAATATTGAAATTAGTTGCGATGCACAAGGTTCATTCAACTAAATCGTTGTGAACTGTTTCTCCCCTTCTTTAGTGGAAAAAGTTATTTTAAAGGAGAAAGAGTGACTTTCTCCAAACCACAATATACACAGGACAGCTTGATGTTGAACGTCCATATAGCATGAGAGTAATAGAGAAAAATGTGAGACTCCTGAACTGTGACAGAAGACAAAGATCTCTATTTCTTTCTCCTTGATTTAGCGTTCACTCACAAGCAACTGTTACACCAAAGCAAAAACCCATAGGACCTGAGTAGCTGTGATGAATTAACATTAGACGCTAATGTTTTCTACCTGTCTGGATGGTTTAAAAAACATCAATCCCTGAGCTTATCAGAAATGCTGTCTGCAAGGTTCTGGCCTTCCTGGTATTTCCATTATGCTAATTGCTATCATTAGCAAGTTGCCTCCCTCACCAGAGACGCTTGTAAAGGACAAGGTTGTGGGATTGGTTTTTGGGTGATAAGTGTGCCATCTGCTTTCCTTTTACAGCCTCTAGTCAGATAGATTCATCAGTGCCACTTTAAAAGAAGTACCAGAGGGGGTGAGGGGGGGAAAGGATTCTTTACCAGATGTTACCCAATATTTTATGATAGATGAAAAGCCAGATAAATTGATGGTGATTAGAAAATTGTTGCGTTCTCACTATTCTTCTAGTTACATTTCAAAGGAGTGTCTTCAATAACAGCTACAGGCATCGAAAAGCAGACTGTCAGGCTAATTGTGTCAGCCTCATGTTATAACAAGGACAGATTTGTGCATTTTTTAGCCATTTCAGCTTGTGGGAGTTGGGAGTCTGCTTACCTGTGTGGTGTCACTGTGCTGGGAAGGGCTTAGCAGAGTGTCCAAACACATCAGAGGAATAGCTGTGACTCAGCTGTGCGTGCTTCTCCTTTCAGTCTCATTTCCTTTACATTGTTGTAATTTCTTTTATCTGCATTCCCCCAGCTACTCTGAGCCACAGGAGCTGTGGTTTCAGAGGGTTTCCCATTTCTTATCATCTCCCTTCTCAGGTGGCTGCAGGGGAGAGCAACAGATAAACAGCCTCTCCTCTCCTTACCTGTGGTCTGAGTGTGGATGAGGAGGCGAGAGGAGGGAGAAATGTTGCTTCTAAGCACTCCCATGCAGCCCAGAGTATCGTCTGAGTTTGCACCAGACAAACAGAACCTCAAATCACAAAGTAGATGAAATTTAGATCTGAAATTCTGCATAGGACTCAGGATTATCTGAAACTAATGTCAGGCCACTGTGAAATCTGTGACTCTGCAGGTACCAAAGCCGCAGGTGGGGATTGAGTTTAACTCCTGAAAGCAAGTCACCTTAACCACCTTGCACACAAAACCTTCAGGAAGTTAAGGAAAGGACAGTGCAAAACGCTTTTCAGTTTTGGGGCAAGGTGCTCTGCTTATCACAAGAGACTGTCCATGGCAGTTCAGGTAAGTCTTTCAAAGGGAGGTATTGATGTTCCAGAACACCAAGGGGAAAGTTCAGGGTTACAAGTGTATTAGTTGAATATTAACCACTAAATTGAGTTGATCAGGAGTAAAGTGTCATCAGTGGGAGGGTTTTCTCACCCTTGACTTCCAACCCATGCTGAGCAGTAAGGCGAGTAGAGAATATGGTCTATAAAAGCTGTATTCCTTGTGGGTAAATTGGGGAGTAAGTATGGTTTCAGACTCAAGTTTCATAACTGTTGAATTGTCATTTAACTGAATACACGTAGAGTGAAATTTTCCATGTTATGAAGTTCACATCTGAGGTGTGCAGCTTAGACCTGTATTCAAATTTTTCTGACTTTGAAAGCTGCTTCAAGTGCCCAGTTCAGTCATGGACCTGAGGGCTTCCCCCACCCTGCCCATGGCCCAGGACCCCATTTCAGCTCCCAAGGCTATCAGCCCCTGCCCCAGTGATGCCACAGCATGGCCAGTCTCCAGCTTCCCACAGCCCTGCCTTGCCTGGCCATGGGCCCCCCAAGACATCCCTCTCCCCACAGTCCTGCCCAACCATCTCATGGCCATGTCTGACCAAGGGTGCCTCCAGCACACGGTGCAGTGTAACACATGCCCATTCACAGTAATAAACCTCATAGCTTCTTACTGAGGATGGTCGAAAAACGATTTTCCTGCATGCAATTTTCTGCTAGAGCAGAACACCATGAAGACACTCATTAATCATAGAATCACTAAGGTTGGAGAAGATCTCTAAGGTCATTGAGTCCAACTGTCAACCCAACACCCCCAAGCCCACTAAACCATGTCCCTAAACACCTCATCTACATGTCTTTTAAATACCTCCAGGGATGGTGACTCAACCACTTCCCTGGGCAGCCTGTTCCAAGGCCTGACCACTCTTTCAGTAAAGAATATTTTCCTAATGTCCAATCTAAACCTCCCTTGGCGCAACTTGAGGCCGTTTCCTCTCGTCCTATCACTTGTTACTTGGCAGAAGAGACCAACCCCCACCTCACTACAACCTCCTTTCAGGTAGTTGTAGAGCGCGATGAGGTCTCCCCTCAGCCTCCTCTTCTCCAGGCTAAACAGTCCCAGTTCCCTCCGCCGCTCCTCATAAGACTTGTGCTCCAGGCCCTTCACCAGCTTTGTTGCCCTTCTCTGGACA
>VZTQ01012949.1:9281-49079 GCA_013400755.1 Pelecanoides urinatrix | reverse complement strand
CTTCTAGCTTAGGGGGCTGAGTACCCTGAGGATAACTGCTCTGACTATTAAAGACTGAGGCAAAGAAGGCGTTGAGTACCTCAGCCTTATCCTCATCCTCGGTGGCAACGTTCCCCCCCGCATCCAAAGGATGGACATTCTCCTTGGCTCTCCTTTTGTCACTAATATACTTGTAAAAGCATTTTTTGTTGTCTCTCACAACAGTGGCAAGGTTGCGTTGAGAGATCTGAATTGGTGCAGTCCTATTGAAATATGACAGTATTGAGTGTATCTTTTCCAAGCACAAAAATATTGTGGAGACTGCACATGCGATGCAAGTCACATAAATATATGTGGATATGGAAAAAGGAATAATTGTGCCACCTTGTTTAAAAAAAAAAAAACAAAACAAAACAAAAAGAAAAAAATATTATCTTTCTTATGTGTTATAAATGGTAACATGACTCCTTCCTACAAAAAGTTCACACCTTTTGGAAGTGTTGTGTGTAATCTTTAATGCTCTATTAAAGGTGAATTAGTTTTAAAGGAACTAATTATTATTAAATGGTTGCCCTAGCAACACAAAGAGGGTTACCATAGTAGCCTCTTCTACGCAAATTGAAATATAGCCAGTCTAAAGCTTCATAAAACGGGGGATTTTAAAAACAAAGAATCCTTCCTTCACCTAATGAGCCACTGCCATTACATAAAATCTAAGCTAGGTCAGACTCTGAGATTCTTGGTATTGTCTTATTCCAGCTGTAACAGGTCTTGTTTCCTTTTCCCCTTCACTGAAAGTTTGAGGAACGAAATTAAAAAAGATTAAACTGCATGGTATCCATGTAATTCACAATCTTGTCGTATTTGCTCTGTGACAGATGGGGGGGGGGGGGGGTCAGGTATGTGGGAAGTAAGAAAGATTCCTGAGCTAATTCTTTTTCCGTGGGACAATGTAGAAGTCATACATGTCTCTATCCCCGCATTATCCATCACACTGGGCCAGAGAAGGGAACATCCCCTTATTTCTTTGCCTTCTGATAGAACCTTATCATCAGTAAATTATTTAGATACAGTTTGACAGCATTCATATGGAGGTCCAGAAGTCTCTCTGAATCGAGATAACATGGAGTATTTTTCATGGTATTACTATGAGGTCAGTAAGTAATTTTGTCACTGGCAAGAGATGACTAAACCACTAGGAAAAAATCATGAGCCCAGTGGGTCACAAATCCCTGTTGGGTCCAAGTGTTGCTGCTTCTGTTACTGTATTTTATTCATGACTCTTTCTCTGTTTTCCTTCAGTTGGAATCAGTAATAGTGCATGAACATTTGTGCCACTGGTCATGTTACAAAGACTTACAAAACACAGCTAAACCATTTCCTAATCTCATGGTAACGCCACTGTTGTCGAATCAGATTTTAAAACAATTCTTCAACATTTAATGTTTTCCATAAAGCCACAATATCCCAACTCCAAGGCCTATGCAAGAATAAGTGCTTCTTTGAAAAGGTGAAATGGGTTTCTAGTTCATCACGTTGTGGAGAAAAGCTTAAAAAACCCCTTCCGAATCCTAATGAGTGCTACCTGCTCAACCCCTCCTCTCTCACCCCACGCCCCCTCGAGAATATTAAATTAATTCCAAATGCAATTGAAATAACACCAATAGACAGACAACTGACAACTTCGTGTCTTCCTAAAGACAGTGTCGTGCTTCCAGAAAGCCTGCATCGTGTCGTAAGAGTCAATACAGAAAAGCTGGAATTCTTATTTTCACTCCAAAATCACAAAGTTAGCATCACAATATTAACTTCAAAATGAATCTCCATTTTCACATAAAAGTTCACAAAAAAGTAACTTCTGAACAATGGCTTTTTTATTAGCCTATCTCTAGAAAAATAGTAAAATTGGCCATGGGGTACCAAACTTTATGACTCTTATCTGCAAGGTTTCACTTCAAATGATGTTTTTCAGAGCCCGCACTCATACATCCATCCTCTCTCTCTGTAATTGCCCTGCATAGCTGCTGGGCAGCTGCTGTGGAAGCTGCTGAAGTCTCCACAGCTGGGAAGGGAAGGCAGCTCCCTCCCTGTGCAACTCCCGCTCCAGCCCCTCGGGTGGCTCTGGCTGCTGCTCAGGCAGAGGGGTCTGTGCTCCCTCAGCGTCTTCCCTGAGTGCTTAACGTCTTCAGAGGAGCTGAGCTGCTGCTGTGACACGAGTGAACCTGTCAGTTCCCAGGAGCAACTTTGCGTGGTCAGACAATATTCACACCTGTAAGTGCCTGATAAACTCTTCTTTCCAGGCACCGCTTGCCTTTGTCAAAACCAGAGGCTTCTGATGATGAATTCCCATAAGAAATGGGCTTCTAACAGGATAGTCATGAAGAGAATGACTTCTTCTTTGCGTAGTGATGCTAGATAACAAAGCTAAAATGACACTAAATAGATAAGTATAATATTTATGCAGGAGGTACTATCCATTTAAATCTGCTGAAATTAGAAACTAGGCAAAAAGTACCTAATCATCATTAATTAACAGAAAGGTTTGCCCTTAATAATTTATACTGCATTTTAAGCTGACTGAACAATTGAGAAGCAATTATAACTCATGTACCTTTTGTTTCCTGAAAAGAGCAGGAGCTTCCTTTAAACCCTGTGTTTACTAAGACAGACTTACATATATCCATGTAATTAGCTCTTGGAAGACATTGGAAGCAAGAAGCTGTATAGCTGTATAGAGATTTTTTGCACAAGAAATACTAGTCAATTAATGAATCCTGTTTGCATTCTAAGGAATTACTATGAAATAGGATAGAAGTTAAACATAAGTTAAACATTAAACATTTACGCCACTGACATATTTCAAAGAGAACTTGATTTACTGTATATGATGTAAAGTGAATTGATTCCTTGAGGGACCTGCAAATTCTCCTCAATGTGAAACTAGAATATGGATATATGATAGAAAGATGAGATTACAAACACATTGCTGCCATCTTTTTCAGTCTTTTAGATATAATTGATAAATTTTTTTAATAGTAGCATGTGTTTTATGAAGATGTCATGAGTCAGAAAAAATCCCACTCGAGAAAAAAACAACCCCAGGCTGCTCTGCTGCTATTCTAGACTTGTATTCTCTTCAGCAGCTGCATGTATGGCAAAGTACATGTCCTCTGGGGAAAAAAAGATAAAATTCTTCTCCATACATAAGCAGAATGAATGTGATTCTGAGACATATCTTTTAGAGTCCCCAGCACTGAGATGGAACGGCGAAGATGATTTTCAGTCACTTCTGTGCCCTGCCACGTCTGGGTTGTTCTGGTAGCTAGAGAGTTTCCATCTCTTTTTTTGACTCTTTACCCAGACATTCAGGCTTGCCTGACTTTACTGCCGTATCCATGAGCTCACCACATCGCCGCTTAAACGGTGACAGTATCCTAAGGTAAAGCTTTACCCCACTGCACCCCTCCTACTCTGGCACAATGCCTGGAGCAAAGCTTGAGAGGCACTCCTGTGAGCTTATCTCCCACGCTGCCTGTGCTGCAGAGGTGACAGTCCTGAGTAAATAATGATTTTTGAAAGCCTCTGTGTGCTGCTTTAGCCTTTTTATGCATGCAAATAAGGCCAGGATGCAGCGGAAGGCCTTACTCAATAAATCATCCTGGAAGATTGACACAGTTTCTAACTAGTGTAGCACGCACTTGAAATTGTTCATATACTCAAACACCAGGCACTCACACATGCTGATAGGCATCTGAAACAAAAGTAAATTGTCCAAAATCTCTTTTCTGTCTGTAAGTCTGACCTAGAAATTCACATGAAAAGTGAAAATGCTGTCAGAGAGGTGGCTAGGCATTATATTTTAAATAAAAATTGAGAAGAGTTCTGCTCAGCAGAGATCTTTTCTCTGAGTTTTTGGAGGAATATGAGAATTGTCCTTGCAGAGTGCCAGGGTACGTCTACTGCTGCTGATTATTGCTCTCCACTTTGCTGCAACTCAGGGTCAACTGCAAATGTTCAAACCGTGAGTCAAATATCCAAAGTTACAAGCAGTGATTTCTAGATCTAAGATTCAAAAGCCAATGAAGTCAATGTCTTTTCTCCTTTTTGTGGACACTTTATAATTCATGTATTCAAGCTTTTCTTTGTAGCCAAGAGAGAGAAAAACAAATTTAAACCCAACAAAATCTAGTTATTTTGTGCAAAACCTCAGGTTCATTTTTAAGCCAAATGCAGGTAAATTTTAAGGAAAAAAAAAGTTATTTACTCTGATAGTGAAGATGAAAATTAAAGGGCTTTTAAACAACAAAAATGTACCGACAAAACTTTTAAAGGAATTGGAAATAATTATAAAACTCTTCTGAATTTGGAAGGCATTTCAGGTGACAGAAAAAGGAAGAGTTCTTTTCATTTATTTAAGAACTATCAAAGCATTTGCTTGAAATATTAATTCAAATATTCATTTTCAATCTTTTAAAAATAATTTTTCATTTTGGAACTGCTTGGATAATGTATCAAAGACTGACTTTTCTTCTTAAAATATTAGTTTTCATTTAACAAGAAAAAGCACATTAAAACACTTATTTAATGTCAAAATATTTCAGTTAGATCAAACTGTTCTGGGTTGACCCAACCTTTCTTTCTCTAATTTCTCCACAATTTTTAAATCATAAACTTCATTTCAACCCAAGATATTCTTATGTCTCAACCACTGAACTGAATATTCACTGTTTGTCAGTCCTGCCTATGGTTAGCTTGAAACAGTAGATAATACTCTTCTATAAAGGCCATTATCATAGATATTCCTCCAATGTTTCCTACCCTGATTCATCTGGAAAAACAAAATTACATGGTTTTTGGCAGTGCTAGTTCAGGACAATATTTAAAAATAAAAGCACCTGAAAAAAAATATAACAAAGGAGGATTTCTTTCTACTCCCAAAGAAGTATCATTTGGGAGTTGGTTGACACATTAAAGCTGCCACAGTTGGTTGTCCTTGCAGCACCAATAAACAGTTGTGAATGCACAGTGCTAGAAGGTATTGCTTAAAATACTGAGTTGCTACTATTGAAGACCAGGTTGTGATTTCAATTTACACTCAGTTATTCAATACTGCTATTCACCATGATGAACTGAGATAAAAATCTGGACCGGAACATTCATTAAATTATCACTTTGACTTATCTGATTCATTGCAAAAAAACCCCAATTCTTTCATATAGTTTGTTCCTCTAAAGGCCTTACAGAAACATTAAGTTAATTAGCTTCAAGTATGATAAATGAAAAGGAATAATGTGTGCATTAATTAATTATGAAATTTTGTGAGGAATTAAGTAGCTAAGGAATGAATGGTCTTTAAGTATAGGAGAGATTAGTAACTGTAAATGAATGACATCAGTGAATTCTTAAAAGAGGACAACTGTTTGCCTAAATCAAGATCTCTTTAAAATGAAGGAAATTTTAGATAATTTTTTAGTTTTTAATACTTTGTTTTCTCAGAACTGTTTGTGGCATTCTTTTCTGTCCCTATGTTTACCATCATATTGTAATGATTTATATCACTAATAATGAATTTTGTATCTTTAAAATGCATGTAAAATCCAACAAGGCAAACCTCAAAACAACAATTAGGGAGGTAGGATGAAAATATCATTAAATTCCATCTAGAATTAAGTTCTACCAATGCTTAATTTGTTTGGTTTCTGTCAATCCTGAAAGATTTCCCTGAGGCAGGGGAAGGAAAAACAGTTTAATTTTTTAGTGGTAGGCAAGGTGAAAAAATAATTTGGGGACAGGGAAAATGTTTTGTTCTGGATCTTAGTGTTCTAAAAGATATTAAATATTTTAGAATAAAGCTGAAGGAAAGAAAACTGCAAGTCATTTCTATCTAGAGAATAATTTTAAAACAACAAAATGAATTTTGGGTTTATTTGTTTTTTCCAAAACAATTTTTTCTTTTAAAATTGAAATGACCCCTTGGTTCACAAACCTGTCTTCACTCCAGTAAATTAATGACTGTCCTTTTTAATGTCCCTAGGCAACCTTTACCATTTCAGAATGTGTGTGTAAATACACATATACATATACGTGTATGTATACATATACTTTTTTTTTTCTTAAAACATTTAATGTGAAAATGTCAGCTAGTTCTACTAAGGATGAAACTTTTTTTTTCAAAAGAATCTAAAGAAATTCTACTAAATATTATACTCTTAAAAATGCATAAAATAATCTAAACTGTAAAAAACCATAAAATCCTCATTTTCCATGGTGATTTGACTATTATCTCTTGCCTTTCTACACCTGGTCTACGAAGGCATTTTTTAAGCACAGCTTTCATCTCCAGTCTTTCAAAGGATGACTGACAGAGCTACCCCTTTCTCCTGAACGTGTTTCCTTTTATTCAAAAGAAAATGCCAGACTGTCCTGCTAGGATGTTTGTGCCCAACTATCAGGCATATAGACAGATACCTGGGATCTACCACCTGGAGGATTAGGTGAAGTCATGGTTAGGGTGTATGTCTGCCATTGCCTTATTGTGCACACTTCAGCCTTCCCAGTGGACTCATTCTGGTTTGTTTGGGGTTTTATTTAAGGTGTTTTTCTTAATACCTCTGGAAAGCAGCATCATTATCCCTACCCCTGAAGTCCATAACCCACATCAGCTTTCTCCATCTGTCAGGATATAGGTCACATCTGGTTTGTTGGGCGTAAGCAAACATCCCACTCCAGGCCAGCAAGCATACAAAACAGCACAGCCTGAGGGCAAGTGTTGTCTTCTTGGTCCTGCACACAGCATTAACACAGGAAAAACCATCACAGCTTCATGACTTCATCATCATTTCTGTCTTTCCCCTGCAGCAGGCAATGCCCTTGGACAGCTGCATCCATCCTGCTACCACACAGGATGGTAAAGCTTATATGGCCTGGAAGCTGCAGTGGCTTTTTCTTCCTTAGGCAGGACACACAGGATAGTGATGCTTGCCCTCTATGGCTATGTCAAGGAATGGTCATGCCACAGGAGACAGATGCAAGACAACCACCCACAAGACAACTACCCACAGTAGGCCACTGATGCTCCAGGTGACCCTGTCCTATACTCATCAATTCCCTTTTACCTCTTTTGGTACAAGCTCCCACCTGTGCTGCTTTTCTCCCTGTCCTGCTGCCCTGGATCCCTCTGCCCGTGCTGCACCTTTCTCACCACCACATGCCTTGATGTCCTTCAACATCACAGATTTTTGCATGGTCTCTGCATACAACTGATTTTTTTATCAATAATAGCATGACTTTCAGGGAAGTCACGGTAACATGACCAAGTGCTATTTTACAAAGACATAAGGCAGTTTCCCCAGAAGTTGCTTTTGATACCAAAGGCTCCTACAGTCTTATTCCACATTTAAGTAGGGATTCTTTGTAAGGATGTCAGGCAAGGTCCTGTAATTCATATTAACATCCACTTTATTCTCTACATTGCAATTTAGTGTAGGGTACATATTGTGCGGAGACGCTTTCACAAGCCCCCATCAGGGCCCTAAAGCTACCAAGAGCCCGTAACTGCCCCCAGCCCTTGGCTTCAGGGGCCATCTCAGCCTCTCCCTGAGCTCTGCCATGGAGTGGTAGTCTCCACCCCCATCTCCTGGGTGGCCTCTGGTCCTGGCTGCCCGCTCTCTGTGTGTTGGACTCCTCGGTGAGAGCTCAGGCGGTGGGAGGTTGCCCTTGATTCACCTCCTCCTGAGGCATCCCTACACACTGCTCCCTGGCACCTCCTATTCCTTGATTTTTTTTTCTTTTAAAACAAGAGACTTGACAAGGACATAACCTTGATCAGTTTTAGCTAGCTTTCTATTTAATTGCTCACCCAGATGTTTGAAAACAGTCAAACCAGACCTCCTGAGGACTGCCCAGAAAACCTGTTATTATCTCTCTGCTGTTTACCAATTGTATTCTCTTGATGTTGGTGACAGCTGAAATTAGTTAGGCAGAAATGATAGAAATGTATTCTTAGAGACAACACAAAAAATTGGTTAAAGATAACACCTGAATCTTACTCCAGAAAGCAGAGTCAGCTATAGACACTCCTGAAGAATACATAGAATCATAGAATCATAGAATCATAGAATCACTAAGGTTGGAAAAGACCTCTAAGATCATCAAGTCCAACCGTCAACTCAACACCACCATGCCCACTAAACCATGTCCCTAAGCACCTCATCTACACGTCTTTTAAATACTTCCAGGGATGGTGACTCCACCACTTCCCTGGGCAGCCTCTTCCAAGGCCTGACCACTCTTTCAGTAAAGAATTTTTTCCTAATGTCCAAAATGTAACCTTCCTTTTTTTTTTTTGCATATACCATCCTCATTTCAGGTTTCATATTTTTCCCCAGAACTAAATGACAGTTTTGATGGTAATTTCAAAGGGATTTCTATCTGGAGTCTTACTACTTAAAATCCTTATGATACCAGGGGAGGCAGTTTGCATAAGGATTTCTATCTGGAGTCTTACTACTTAAAATCCTTATGATACCAGGGGAGGCAGTTTGCATAACATTGAGGCCTTATCTAAAGATCACTGAGGGTTGTGAAAAAATTCAGATGATTTGACATCTTTTGGATCATTTTCTCTATGTGCTCTCCAGAGATGACAGTGCAGATCAGACACTCCAGTCTATCATATATTGTTGATTCTTTTTTTTCTTACTCTTTTTCCGGAACAAAGGACTGGTTAAAAAAAAAGGAAGAAAAAAGAGAACGAAGAAGCAATATTTATTCGCTACTTTATTCTTCTTTGCACATTTTATATTTAATTATGCATATTAATAATTTCTCTGTATTTTACATTTTATCTCACTCTTCCAAGGGATTTCACTCAAAGTCATTGCAATTGTAATTTCACTACAGTTTAGTAAAAAAAATTCTGGCAATTCAAAAATCAAAACTCAGTAGACTGGGTCAAACAATAGTGTTTGGTGTAGAAATAGGTCTGGTGTAGAAAAACTTCATGTTCCACCTTTCCACTAACCAGCAGACTTTACGAAAAATAGGGTATGAATTTATCCTACTTTTTATTTGGCCTGCTCTTTAACAAAGCGTGTTTTTTTCACATGTAATGGAGATGCACAATGCAGGAATGTCTTTTAGCTTTTTTTTGTAGAAGTAATTGTGTGACTAATCCAACAAAATACTTTTGGTTTCTTCTGAATGTCTTGACGCACGGAAACAAACTTTACAACTCACAGAGTTCTAAAGCAGGTATGTTTATTACTGCATTGGGTGCAAGGGGGATCACTCCTCCTAACTTGCACAGCTGGTCATAGAACAAGCATCCATTTATTACACAAAAACATGCATATTCATTACTATAGGTTGGGTTATTACAATTAATGGGTGTAACTATTATCCTCAGGAACTCATTATCATAAATCTCCTTCTGGCGCTTGCATACTGCCATCGGGTGGTTGTCTGTTGGGGTCTTTTGGATGAAGGCTCACAGTCTTCTTCACCGTGTACTTTTCACCTTTGGCTCAGATTGTTGAGCTGACTGTGTTCCAAACTGGCAAACCAGTTTCAACCAGATGGCTGCTTCTTGCAAACAATAGGGTTCCTGGTTTCGGTACCAGCTCCTTCATCATCTCAGACAGTTTGTTTCACAGTCTTTGAGCTTCTTATTAATTAGTTACATTCCATTGTATATACCTTTAACACTTGCCTACTCAGCTAAATATTTCTTAAACATCTGGTCTTCAAACAATCTTAGTTAATCACTTGACTAAGCTAAGGATAATACTTAATTAATCACTTGCTAAAGATCATCAAAAGATTTAATTAAAGTATACAATAATTCAGCAGCTCCGTTTCAGTCTCTATGTGGTCTGACCAAACCAGATCTAGAAACAGATAAGTAAATGACCCTCCAATAGCTAAACAAAACTTAAATGCAGTTTGAGAGACCCTAAAAATTACTTAATTATTGCAATAGATGACTGATTTTTGAAATTTTCATCCAAATTAGAAAGAAATGAACACAATACAGAGTCTAGATTAACAAAGTAGAGCTGTCTGAAGAGGCTGGGATGCTCAGACACCAGGAAACACTCTAGTGTTTAGACATTAAACCTTATCATGAAGATTCTCGATTGTAGCTCCGGAAAGCAAGCACTATGATTTCTGCTCTTTCTAAAGAAATTGCAGCATAACAGATGCCAGAAGGTAGTATTGGGCAGTGTCTGCAAAAACAGCAGTGTCTTAAATCAAAGCAGCTTTACACAATGGGATGCTGATCCTTAGTGGCATCAACAGGTAGTTGTGGATATCTAAACAGTTGTAAAACTCATTGAAGTCTGTCAGAGTGCTAAACTAGAGGAAAAACTATAAATGTTATGCAGCACAAATAGCTGTAGGGACACTACCAAGCAACACATCCTGTGATTAAGCCAAGTAAATGGCAAGTTTCACTCATTCCAAACCTATGAGTTAAATAATTAACTATGAGGTGTAAGGATGCCAAAAGTAGATAACTGACAATGAACCTTTGACTTGCTCAGTACTGTCTGTGGGATGCCTTTGGCGCTGTGTGAGTGCGGAAAAGGGGCTGAAGACAGCTCCTCCTTCTTTCCAAAATCCACACTCCAGCAGTCTGGTGCTGTTGCAATATCTGGGCATGGTAACTTGCAGTGTGCTACTACCACATTTCAAGAAACAGGAGTGTTTAAGACCAGACAATACCAGTATACCAGACTTGCCACTTCTGTTCCTCATCTTAATGATACAATAGTGCAAGATCCTATGTGTGATCAAATGAATGAGGAGTCAACCTTATCTTAAGATAGAGTAAAAAGTGTATACTTCATGATCTTATCTAGTGACAAATAAAGACTAAAAGCCTACAAGCACTGAAATGTCCTTTTGTCATTACCTAAGTTGCTGCTACAAGAAGTAGAATATTATTGATCAAACAAAATCTCCGGAATATTACTCTGTCACTCAGTGAGTCAATTTTGTTTGATTACATGCTTGTATTGTTTAAAAGATTTTTATCTGTCCTCAGACAAAACACATTTTGTCTTTGGGAATTTGGAAAGGAATACAAGCAGATCTAATAAGCTGAAGTAGATAGGACCTGTTTTGAAACATAGGTACAGATGTAATATTTAATTGTAGTTGTAGTACAGTGGTGTTTCTCTCTTGAATGTATCATTTTATGCCCAGATGCAGTACTGAAGGGCCATCCTGGACCTCTTCCTCCCAGTGCAAATGCTGAAAGGTTTTGTACCTAAAACATACATGGTAACCCAACTGAAAAGAATTTATGTATTTAGAAGACTTTTTCCTCAAACTTCTTTTGTCTATGAGCTGTTCTATGAAGCAATTGTTAACAAGAAGAAAGTTGTAGTGGCGGTAGTTGTAGGTATAGCTGCAGCTGTATGACACAAGGAAGGCTCCAACTGAAGTTCAAACCGTATTACACATGCACATGGCGTCTGCTGGAGGTTGCTCTTCCACTAGGAGGGCAAAGAACTGACAGGAATTGGAGGTGCTGGGGGAGAACCAGAAACAGAATTCACATATTTTCTCCCCGCTTTCAGCATCGTGGTTACTAAACCAGTACAAGAATAGTCACAAAAAAGGTTGGACTGAAGTTTGGAGTAATAAAACTGTGATTTTTAAATTGCCTGTGTCCCTCTAATGAACTCCCATTAAACATCAGACCATAGGGTTGGCCATGAAATAGGCTAGTAACCAGGCTAGATGGTACCCAGCTTTTAGGAGGATCAATAAAGGTAGGACTCCTTAAAGAAAGGCAAACCCAGAAAATAATAGGCTGCACTACCACTTTATTTTACTTTGAAGTAGATGGAGAAGGGAAGAAGAGAAGGAAATGGAACCCATTTGTCTATAAGTGAGTAGGTGGTTATTAAAATATTGTTTAGATTGTTTGATCTAAATTGTTTCAACATTTTGTCATATTTATTCTCCAAAAGAGACAGGAAATTTCAGACTTAAAACCATCACTGTACCTTTCTGTCATTTATACAATGGCTAGTAGGACAGATCAAAAGAGCAATTGCATTTACATTAGGTGAGCAAACAAGAGTTTGTTAGACTGTAGTTATTAGGATAAAAAATGATAGTGAAAACTCTGAAGGAGAAGACTCAAAAGAAGCATAAGGAGATATCTTAATTATATAAACTGCCACAATGCTAAACAACTGATCCCAGTTAACACTAGCTGTGATCTAAACCAGAAAATTCACAAATATGTACATGCTAATCTTTTACTCTGTTAGTCAAATTATTTTGCAAGTGGCGTAAAATTGCTGATCACCATGAAAGTTTAGAATTTTTTGCTATTGCTTAATGTATCCTTTTGTTATAAAATGGGTGAAATGCTAAAGCTGTGTTGAGATCAACTGCAACTAAAATATGTCTCACCTGCACCACAATTTTTCTGTTACACTTTGATTACAATGCTGAATCTTAAGGTAAAAAAAGCACTTAATGCATTAACTGTTATGGGCTGAAGCCAATTCTGTGGTGCAGAGGATGATATAAACACAAGGTGACAATGAATGATAGAAGATTATATACCAGCAAGGAAATGTCTGGAAATCTTTTGACTGTTACATTTCATAATTTATAATGCATGTAATATTAAAAGATTTAGACTTTCAGGTTAATACTGTTTTATGACTGGAACTCCTTGAAGTACTTTTTTCACTCACTATTTTTCATTGTTTTTTTAATTAAAGTATATTTTTTGATTCCTTACTGAACTGGCAATTTTCTCTCTCTCATTTTTTTATCTTCTGCCAGGCATTTAAATAGGCCTGGCATAAATAATCCATAGAAATTTCAATCCTAGAGTAGCTGGGAGCAGCTCTTACAGTGCCCTGTCACCTACCGTAGGCTCCAAATCCCTGCACTGCACTAAGCAGCAGCAGCAGCAGCAGCTGCCCTGTGAGTGCAACGAGGGCGGAGGGCTCCATAGACCTTGCTACACTCCCTCTAAGGAAAGCAAGAGTTACAGTACTACAGGCTGCTCCCCATCTACCCACCAGCAAGTCACAAGGATGGGCATATTCACTCTGCTTAATTTAGACACCTAATTCCAGTTTCTCTCTGGAATGCCTCAACTTCAGATTCTTTGAAGTACCCTCCAGAGGATTTTAAGTTAAGTTCATGCACCTTGCTCCAGGGCAGCTTGAGGAGACTAGACTCCTTATTCAGGTACCTAACTTAGATGGCTAAAGTCAAGCAATGTGAATATCGCCTTATAACTACTAGAAGGATTAGCCTTGTACCCTTTAACTGGCACCAGCAAGCTGTTAATCACAATTAAAATGGTTTTCCAAAACTGAATCTTTGCCCACTAGAAACTGCTATAATTCCTCCAGTTAATTTCTTTGTAAGCTGATGGTACATCTCTAGTTTTAAGCATTTAAGACTGCAAATTTTTATCTGCCCAGGAAGTTCAGTCATTCAAATAAAATAGATTAGGACCACTGTACGCTTTGGCTGCACACAGAAGAAAAATCTCTGCTACTAAGAAGTCTTTGCAAAAAACAGATTAAAAATCTAGTTACTTCAACCAATTTATAAACAGTTAAAAGGATTACTACAAACCTTCATTAGATTATATCCTTTGGAAAACACAAGACATAATCCATTGCTAACACCAACTTCCCATTGCACACTGCTTGTTAGAATGAGGAAAGACAAACAGAAAGACCTTTCTCAGGAATTACATACCTCTGAGCCAAGCAACAGGGGCAGCTTTCATTTCAAACTGGCAAGCTACAGCAGAGAGAGAAGAAAACTGGATTTCAGAATCAGTGATTGCAGTGAACCAGACAAACATGTACAGTTAGTCGCAATCTGAGTATTAATGTCTTTCATTTCAAAATAAAAATATCTAGAACATGAATATTCGGTGGCCAGATTTTCAGTAAGATAGAAATATTTCTCACATCTTCAGTGAAAACCCATTTTCTGCACTGGTTTGGCAGTACCACAACTCTAAATCTTCTAGAAATCCTGCCACAGGAGAGTGGTTCCTTACGCTTGTTTTTACCTCAGCTTATCTTTCTTGTCTCTTCCTGATGATTTCCTTGGGTGCCTGATAGGGGAAAGATTTCTAAGCAGTCTGGCAATAAAAAACAACAGATTGTGTTCTGTGAAACACCTGATCATATTTTTATAAGACTGACCTGTTCTGTCTCTCCTTAACCTGTTTTCATAGGTGTGAAATCTCAGCGCATTTTTAATCAGTTATTTTTAGTTGTCGTTGAAAGGAGTCAAATATATCACTGTGCTGACAAGGAAAAAAGAGCTGATAGAGATGTTAATACAAACCTCCCCATCACAGTTTGCCATCTTGTCCATTGTGACAAGAAGCTATTTTATCTATTAGATTATAAAAACTTGTTGATCTTATTTATAACAATATATTGTACGTATATTTTTAGCGACATTAATGGAGTAAGAGAGTTAATGGTTGAGAAAAGCTAGATGAGATCCAGCATGAGAAAGAAGTTTGGAGTGAATTTTTATTGCCTGAATGGCTACTGCTCACGATTATAAAACAGAGCAGTGGCTCATCCCATCACCATCTCCTTCTTGAAACATCACATCCTTATTGACTTTGATTCACTTACTTACACTGGTATTCTGAATCAGGAAGGGAAAAATTCTGCTTTCTGTAGCCTGAGGGAAGAACACCCAATCAACGGAAGGTGTATCCACAGGAAGGCTGCATACGGTCTATAGGAAAGAATAGTCTCTAAACTTAGATTAACTAATTCGTGGTACCGCTAAATGGAGTCTGTATCTCATGTGACACATTAAGGTAAGATGTTTCTCACAACAAGGAAAGGTACCATCTCACTTTAACTAAAGTGCCCTTAATGACAATGCTATCACAGTAAAGGTAAGACTATAAGAGTGCAACCAAGGGAAGCTTTGGATCTAAACCACTGAGTGCTCCGGAGGTGAACAGAAGATCCTTCAGCTCTGGAACACTCTGTTACCACAGCGAAAATATATACCATTTAAAACAAGCTCTGGATATTTTCTAAGTTATATTGAATTGCTATAAAAACTTTTCTTTAGCCTCCCACAGCACTGAGCAGACTCACTTGCTTACATTTTCCTTACATTTAAAGAAGAGTACTCTTCATGTGATGGCGTGGGTGAGTGTTTTCCCCCGTGTCTTAATAGATTGTTTAGCTTTCACAGCTCCATCAGAAGTCTTTTCTTTTTCTGTTTGTCACTTTGGTCTGTCTGGGTGGGAGTGGGAAAACACAGGGACATCTCTGGGCTCAAATCCTTGGAGAACAAGACATGAGAGAAAGCATTTCTGTAACTGTCATTTTCACAAGACGATTATCAGACAAGTGGCTAAAATCATGTAAAAAGAAATAACCCTCTCTCCACCAAGTGAGGAGAAATAGTTGTATTGACAGCAAAATTTACTATTCAGAATCTGCTAATTGATGAAAATAACCGTGACTTTCTTACAGATGGACAAACAGACAGCTCTACCCTTTTGCAGCATCACAATTCTTTATTCATCCTTTGCAGAGAAGGATTCCAGGCTCATTGGCTTTCTAGTTTTCCTCTGATCTCTCTATTGACTGTAAAAGTCTCTGACCGTACTCCCTTCTTATTCACTGGCCAGTTTCCAAACTAGACAATATTACCCTCTCTGCTTGTATTCAGCATTTTTACCCTTGGAATTATACAGAAGGGAAAAATATGGCTACAGATGGTAGCAAAATTCTGATTTTATTCTACATAAGACTTTGGAGAAAACCCTAACTTTACTGCATGATTATATTCCATAGACCTTCATTTTCAGTTACAGTAAGCTAATGAAACACATTCAGTATTGCTAATGCTTAACTAATACACCTGAGGTTGATCCAGAGTGTTTACAATTTATACCCAGTGCTTTTACCACATCCTGCAGCAAACTACTCCTACTTTTGTTAATGGGTTTCTTGCTCCTCTCAACACCCTGCTTTTACTTAAAAAAAAAAAAAAAATTCATTAATTCTACTACAGTGGAAGCATTTTTGCTGTTGTGAAACTAGTTTGCATGAAAACAGAATAAGCCATGCTGTTTCCACATGAAGGCTTTATCCTTAAAGTTAATACACTAGGGAACCTCAGATTACTTTTTGTGCATTGCTACGACTGCTCAGCGTAGCCCTTATATACAAAATTTTCTAATTTTCTCTGTGTTCTGTCCCATATAGGTGTCTCTGGCCTGTCACACCTTAAATGAACTCATTGCTAAGGCTTCTGCCTACTCTGAAATCTTTCTTCCTTTGCTTTCTGTCTGCTTGTCTGTCTGTTCTTCCTTCAGCTATAAGTTATTTAGAACAGAGACCATCCTTCTGAAATGGTTTAGGATGTACTAAAACCCACTCCCTGGTAGGCAGCCATAATCAGCCATGTTACCATTTTTGTTTTGCCAAGCACACCAAATTTTTTTGTATGCTTGTTAAATACTTTAATAATGAAGCACTTTAGAAGTTCTTTTCAAATGCAAACTGTGGAAAACGAAAGATTTTTTTATTTGTAATTTATTATTTATTTCCCAGCAGTCTTGAACTGCCATGTGATATTCTCCATGATACAAGAAATCACAGCTTGTTCAAAGCCAGGAATACTTTGGGGAAACTCCAAGGGAGAGAGAACAAACACTATAATGGCATAGAAATTTAAGGTAATTGAGCAACAGTCCCACCTCGATATCATGCATATACTAGCT
Organism: Pelecanoides urinatrix; assembly: GCA_013400755.1. NCBI lineage: Eukaryota > Metazoa > Chordata > Aves > Procellariiformes > Procellariidae > Pelecanoides > Pelecanoides urinatrix. The sequence goes on along the minus strand of VZTQ01012949.1, from coordinate 32,326 downwards.
GGCCCATCTCTAGTCACTGTATTGGAAATATAGCCACTGAATTTGGGAAACATCCGTCCATTTAAGCTGCCTCAGAAAGTTTTGAAAATGTGCCAGTCACTCAGATTTTTAAAAGAGCAAATATCGAGGTGTGGAGGCAATAGATATAAAAGCACTGTTGGGGGAGTTGGTAACATTGCCCAAATATTTGCTGCTGCCAGACTACGAGAAAAGTGAAATGACATTTGATAACTGCTCTCATAATGATCATCAGTTTCAAGAGTATAAAGATTAGACTCTGATCTTAAAATGTAGAATTTTTGTTGATACGTGGAGGAAGGAAGCTTGTAACAGAAAAAAAACCTGATGGAATATGACCTTTGATGATCTAATTGTATTCAAAACAACACATACCCTGATCACCAAGAAAAAGAGTAGAATAAAGAAAACAGAAACAAACAACCTTTAAGTAAACTTCAGATGTGAAGTCAATTGTGTTGGAGAAGACTCTTCACAAAAAAAAGAAAAAAAAATTTTGCAATAGTTGAAAGAACATAATCTAGATTAATGAGGTGCAAAAATTGTGAATGTTAATTGTTATTACTATTAATGGATGATTATTAGACTCCTCAGACTCCTCATGCCACTCCCCATGGCAGTGGCTCCGTGGATAAGGATAGACTTTATTCCTAAGAAATATTCCCCATGGTCAGCAAAGAGACATCCAGACAGTAGTGGACAGGAAGGAGCCTAGGGGAAGGTTACTTTTCTACTCCAGGGCTCTCCTGTACCGGATGAAGGCTCTGACATGCTTTAAAACCCAGGCTGTCCCTTCCCCTGTCCCACTCTCAAAGACTCCTGAACTGGAACCATCTTTTCCGTATATGAATATGGACCATAAAATTTTGGCAAAGCATTTTACAGAACCCCTTCATAAAAGTTACACACTTGTGTTTCCTTATAAGCAGATAACCTCAAAACATACCAGAATGTGATTTTTCAGTTGCCAACACTAGCTTTTGCTTTTTCACTGGGTAAGAGGAGGACTAATGGTCTTTTCACACCTTGTTTTATGCAGGTCATGCTAACCCGAGCTCTGTCCCATTTTGTACACTGCCTGTAGACTGAAAACAAAATGAGCTGTAGACTGAGTATATTTCTAGTCCCTGAGGAATTTTTATATTGATTAGAAAGCAAAATCTCTTGATATCAGGATTCTCTGCTGGAAAATTAACATGTAAAAGCTTTATTTGCTATATGCAGATTTTACTGCTCTGGTTTTCTTTAGCAACAGAACATTGCTCCAGTGATCACAAGAGGTATCACACACAACATCTGTGGGCATTTTTAGGAACAACTGTAGCAAATGTTTTATCATTTGCACCTATTACATGATAGTTTGTTCAAAAGAAATGCTTCTTGGGAATAATTTCTCTTGGGAAAATCATCGTTTAAGTAATATTGTGGAAAGTGCTTGCTGTGACAGAGTCTGATATGTAGTCCTGTGGGTATGCAGCTTCTTTTAGAGCAGCTGTCTAGAAAATGCAAGCATTGCATGGGTTAAAATCATACCAAAAAAATCACACAAAACAAGAATGAAAGAGAAGATGTGTAATCCATCCTCTTGCCATGAACAGTACAACATCCATCCGTGCTCTTGTATGCTTACCTAGTCTGACAGTCCTCTGGTGATGGAGACTCCACAACTTTCCTGGGCAGTCTAATCACTGTCTTAACTTTTTCCTGATGTCTAAATTCCTTCAAATTTCTCTTTTTTATTTTGAAAGAGTCTGAATATGAAAGTTCATCTTTATTCAATGTGTTTCTTATAGTTGTTGAGTTTATGAAATAGTTTGAACTGGTTTTGCCTTTGATATCTGGACATTGGGAGGTTGCCAGAGCTAAGCTTGGAGGTCAAGTGCTGTATGCATTTTTTTGTCTTTTACTACCAGTTGCTGATGTTCCTCTGCATCACAGGAAAGCTGATAGAACTTTGGTCTCAAAATTGAAGTGAGGCATGTGCATCTTTACCTTGAGGTTTCATCAAGAGAAAGAGTTATCTGTAAACCTTTTGGTGAGAGAAAAGGAGGTTATTTATGAAAGTTAATAAGGATGTTACAGATGCATAATGACAATCAGATCATTACTAGATGTCCTCAGAAGGTAGTCTACTAGGCACTGGAGCATAAGCCTGGCCACTACCCACCATGGCAGATAGCATCTGCATTTTCTTGACCACCAACTAAATTTTCCATTCCTTTACAATGCTGGATGAGGACTAGTCAGCTGCCTGTAGCAGTTTTGAGCAGCACTTAAGTCTATCAGGAACAAGGAGGCAGAGAAGAGCTCAGGAAGGCAGGTTTAGATACCCATACTGATGGTCATGCGATGTGTGAAGATCTCGTTGTGGACTATACCTTCATAGTCCCATTTCGACACTCCATATCCATGCCAGATGTTCACTGATTACACCGGTGGTGGTAAAGCATCATTCCCAGCCAACCTCTCCTTCTCCTTTCCCTGTCACTCCCCTTCCAGTGGAAAGTATTGTCTAAAATTAGTTTTGGGGTATTTTGCTGAGAAGGTTAGATGGTCTTTCAGTTGAAAAAGGTTGAGGAATGGTGTTCTGATATAGTTTTGAGCAAGCTACTGGATTCTGTAACTTCTGAATGACAGTTTTAGTGAATCATTTATCTGGGCTGAATTCTTCATAAACCTGCCCTTTAGGCAGATGTGTGACCATTTCACAGTACAATCTCAACAGTGGAAGACCCTTCTGTCAAACTTGCACGTGGAAATGTGAACTGTCCATTTCCTCTGGGGACTGCACTGTCAGTCCTAGTAATAAAAGCCTCTATCAGATGTGTGGCCCATGTGTCAGAGCACCACTTCCACGAACCCCCTACACCTATGATATCCTCTTCCACAAGAGTGGAAGAAAGCCCAGGTAGATGTTACCTTTTTTAAAGTCTGTCATTGTTTTAGGGATCATCTTCTATAGGTCATTTTAAGGTAATGTAACAAGTCAGGCCTAAGGTCTAGCAAAAAATGTATTTTAGGCATTCAAAACGATGGTGGAGATCAGCTTTCAGAAAGCATGCCTTAATTCTAAGAAAGGCTGAGAAATCCAGGTATCATTTTGGTACTTACGAAAGTCTATTCTAGTGCTGGTATGTAGATGCCCAGAAGAAGTCTACTGGTTGTACAGATGTTTCCATTATTTAGCAAAATTAAGCCTACTGTTAGTGCTCTTTCTTTTTTCCATTGCCTTATGTAACTCAGTAGTAGTGTACAGTTCCATAAATGCCCTAGGGCTTCTGGTTGAAAGCCACTGATTTAACACAAGCACATACACACAAACTCTCACAAACAATTTAATATACTTTGGATTACTGCAAAAATTTGGAAATATTTATTCATCATCATCATCATCATCATCATCATCATCATCATCATCATCATCATCATCGTCATCGTCATCGTCATCCTCAGCTTCTTTTTTCCTTTTGAAAGCTGGGATTTAGGCTGGACCCCAAGCTTCAGAATCACAGAAGTTTAAAATAAATGAAAACAAAGAATAAGAACTCCTGTGGACCAAACAGAGTACCCTACTGATATCAACTCAACAAAGAAAATTGTATTGAAGCAGAATATAAATATTAATGATAAGAAAACCTTTTGTCTTCAATGAAGATGTTGTTGTTATACTTAAGAAGGGTTTGAATGCATTCTATGCTTGAATGAGAGAGTAGTTGTAGGTTAGATGGATTTTATCCCATCCCTTTCTTTCTCCTTCTCTTTTTTGAAGTCAAAATGGGGTGGTACAAATGAAGTTGTTCCCTCAGAGTTTGTACCGTGCCATATATGCCAGCAAGTCCTAGGCAAAAGGACAAATTATACCTTTTTTATCACAGATAATAGGTATGCTGTTCACAAAACACAGTTCATTCTATGATAAGGTCATCTTGAGATCTCCTCTGAATAATAGTAGAATACTTTGTGAAGGGACAGGATAATTACTTTTAACATTTAAGAGAAGGCATACAAAGGAGTTATTATATAATTTCCCACAGATATCAATGGGGCTGCTCTCTAATGAAGACTGGCTGAATTGGAACAATAATGGAAACAAACCATACAATATTTCCTAATCAGAGCTTCCAATTTCACACTGCTCTGTTCTTTTGGACGAGAAGCTGGCACTGAAATACTTAATGGAAAGGCAGCATGCTTAAATTGTGTTAGATTTCTCCTGTGGCCCCTTCTTTCTTTTCACAAAACAAGCAGAATGACCCTTAACACAAAACATTTGATGGACAGACTACAATTCAGTGCATGATTAAGTTGTCTTTTTCTTCTTCAACTTTTGGATGTCTAACCCTCGGTATGTTAAAAAGGCTTAAATTTAAGCACCCAACATATGGTAATGTGTTCAGGATGACTATGCATTCTTACAGTCAAAAGTCTCTACATTAAAACCCTGAATCACAACCAATATAAAACTGGCATAACTCCAAAGGCTTCAATAGATTTCTGTCTCTGGGAAAGAATGAAATGAGAATTCACTGTCATGCAATATGTATTGGAAGAATTCTTCTTATCCCACTCATGCAACTGAGAATCCAGTACAAAATTCCCCCTTCCAAAAAAAATTTTTGTGGGTATCATGATAAGGAGTAAAGACTTCTGATACTGAAATGCAGGTACATTAATCTCTGAGAAGTGGGAAAAAGTTATGCAGAGACTTTTTTTGAAATCAGTTACAGAATTCAGATAGTGAACTTTAACTGATCATCTTGTGTTTGATTGCCATGCATTAAAACATATTTTCAGTTCTTCTTTGACTACACCATCAGTTACTATGGTGTTGATGAATATTGATCCGAAGTTCATTAAGTGAATGCATTTTTAGACTGGGCTTTAAAAATTTTACAAAGTTGCAAATCTAATTATAAAACCAATGAGAACACCATTGTGTTTTGTTCTTCAGAACCTTCTGATACCTAAAAACAATGCCACCTTTTATTTACTAGGACTCTTAGTTGGCACCGATCAAGCTAAATTCTAATTTGGAAATATAGTTCTTCCCAGTGTTTTTATAATATTACTAGCCAAATATTAACTTGCATCTAACGTTTGTAATCTTAAATAAAAGGCAATATAGCAAATTATTCATTATGAAAAAATCTCTTCAAGGGCTTTATTTTCATTATATGATATCACTAGAACATACTATGCAATTATTCATCATCAAAAATAATCCTACAAGAAACCCCCCACAATTTGTATGTATCAACTGCATAATATGGTTAAAACCATAAATTTTTGAAGTACCTACTTCCCACACAAGACTACAACAACAAATAAAAACACATCTCACAGCACCAAATAGATGTCATTCTACTCCTAGTCATAAATGTACTTTCTGCCTACAGAACATTCACACTGAGAATTTATAGAACTCTGATGTCATTGCTTTTACTCTGGGACTGTTAATTTTTTTCTGGGCCTTCTCCACATATATCATAAACAGTGTTTAAAGTCAAAATTATTCTGATAAAAGCTGTTTGCAGTTGCTGAACCTGATAAATCTATGTGAATCGTGGATGATGGATCTCTGAAAATTAATGTTTATAAAAATAGTTCCTCATTTTACATTTCCAGGCCTTCTGATTTTGGCCTGAATAAAGTAAAAGTTTTCTCATCTTAGCTTTCTGTCTACTCACCATGATTCTGTAGGCTTTATCACCATATACACAATGATATGTTTCTTCATCCATTTGTACTGAAGGAGTTTGTATTGCCAAGAGCTAAGATGAAGAAATGTCTTTTATGTTTGTTCAGACATCCATGAAGTCTGTGGCTCCTTATACCTCTATAAGCACAAAAGGTTAATTCTCCTGTCTTAGACCTGCATTTTTTTTCTGGTAAATTCAACAGTGCCATCATAGAGGACAGGAGCTACTATGGGGGGTCATACTCAGTCAGTGTGATCTGTTTGCTGATTGTTTTAGGACAAACTTCTGGAGAACTTTGAAGATCAGGACCAAACCCTTGAACTTGATTTAGCATTTAATAATAATCCAGTGTAGAAAACAGAACAATTTTATACATTGTTTCACCTGTTTTTGTGGTAAAAGACTTTTTCCCACATTTTTGCATTCTAGAAATTTTTTCTCCAACCACAGCAAGCAAAGAGAGTTCATGGAATGGTGCACCGCCATTTTCCTTCCTTCAATAATTTGGTTTTTGACCCTACAACAGGCATGTCTGAGCTATGAAGTAACTCCAGCCTCCACCCACCCTCACAGTGCAGTACTATGGACATGGGCAGAAGCTCGTTTCTCAGAGTAGCGTGGCTGCACTCGCACAGGGTTTGTACCAAATTGAAACTCCTGACTGGTTCCAAACCAGGCTCCATAAGTAGGAGCTGTCGATCCCTGCACACATTTTGGTGCACAGGACAGATCTGTTCTGCATTACTTTATCCATACTTTGGTAATTACCAATTCAAATATGTGCGACATACTATTTACATCCTAAAACTTAATGACAGAGCTGTCAAGCTACTGTCTAATTCTCCTGATCTCTCAAATTATCAAAAATTCATCAGACCAGGTAAAAGTACAGTCAACCCCTCCATTCATATGATGTCTTTCTGTCAGATGCTTATTTTTGAATGCTGATATATTTGTCCTGCTAAAAAGAACTATTTTTAAGAATTGTTTGTGTTGATGTCCTGTATGAGCCATAAATTTGAATATTCTTTCATTTCATCCTTTGGAAACCTCCAATTTATTTTATTTTTGTAACTGAGTGAAAATTGTGTGGCTGCTTTTTACATTCATCAGGATTATTTAATAAATATGTGCATTCACAGTGAATCAGAGAACTGTTATCTTTTCTTGTTCTTCCTCCTCATGACCAATAAATCATGTTCTTTTTTTTTAAATTGTCATTTATTTAAAAAACTGGCGATTTTATGTATTTAGGAAGTGGGTTGAATTTTATGACATATAATCATCAGTAAGCCTTATGTGTTACAGAATACTTCAGAGTGTGTGTTTGCATTGACTCTCGTATTTTCTGGCAGGTACCTCCAACAGCAATACTCTACTCCATGCAGTGAAGATGAAAGGAAAGGCACATTAAATGAGATGAGAAATTTATCCTTGCAAAGCAAACGTAATTACCATTGATCACACAGGATATAACTTGAAGTTAGAATTTCATTTTGTGTTCAAATATATAAACAAGCCTTTCTGATTCTTTAAGCAGATTCGTGCTTTGGTTCCTTGCACCACATTCAGTATCATAAACACTAAAGGCACTTTTAAGGCACTTCAGGTGGCCTCCTGTTTGTAGAATATATTTTCTATGGGTGTTCTCTTTACACTGGTTCAAAGTAGACATCAAATCCTACAAAATCAAAAGGGGCAAATGATTAAACAAGAACTAAAACAGTGAGAAATGAAACCCAGTACCTGGGAGAAGTGTAGGTGTTTGTTTAACTTGGAATGTGTGAGAATGATTTGGTTCTTTCCCAAAGTTTTTAAAATATTTGTCATTATATTGTATGAAGAAATCATTGAGGTTTTTGTTACTGTAGATTAACAAGTTTTTTGAATTTGAGTAGGCGGGAAAAGATGTACATATAGAACTGGGGTGTGGGAAAGTGGAGCTGATAGGTACAGACACATACATACCCATACAAACAAGAACAGGGAAAGATGCAGCATGATAATGGTCTTATTACAGTGATTGACATGGGCTATAGGATTAAAGTGAACACAGCACATGGGCATAGAGAAAATCTGAGAGGTGGATAGAGACACTTCTGGCAATGTAGTCCAGCTCTCTGACGATGATAATATCTTGAAATATATTTTCTGAAGTTCTACCTCTTCCGATTTTTGCATACAAAAGGCAAGAGAGTTCTACCATGAATTTTGGGATGTACCAGACCATAATGGGGGTTAGGATAAAACATACTCAATTTGAGAGATGACTCACATGTACAAGTCACACACTGCTTAAGTATTTTCATGAATCAGAGCTTTAATCCTCCCAATAAATCAGTAAGTCTGAACACCAGACTAATTTTTACTGTGCCTTTTTCAGCAGTCTCCACTATGGAAATATCTACACTGATGAGAAAGTGCCCAGTGCCACCACAATGACATGGAGAACTATTATTCCCTGCCATTTGGTGGGAGACCCCTAGTCACGCAACTGAGAATTGGATTATTCCTGCTAACTACTGTGAAAGAGCACGGTCTTGGCTAACCTGAATTGCTACCTAGGGAGAACCATCCAGGCCATCTTCTTCTCTCAGCTCCAATATGTATGGCAGGCTCACAGCAACATGCTTGTCTTGACTGGTGATATTATGTTTATGATTATTTATTGTTATCAGTTTTGTAAAGAAGGAGATTCCAGAGCCCCCCTCCCAAACTGCCTTTTTTGCAGAACTTAACTGTGTTGACAGACAGATGTATTTTCTACTTTCTGACTTAAAATGTTTCTGAAAATTGGGTCAGTTTGTTCTTCCTTTTGCTCAGTTTGGAAAATGAGTTACACAGAGACACTGCTCTTCATCTTTCTTTTTCTAGACTTAAACCAGATCTTTAAAATATCGCTCCTTCAAACTTCATTTTTAATCTACTGATTCTTCTTTTTGACTTTTTGATTTTTCCAANGTTAAACCATGACATCCCCAAAACTGTGTTTCCAAACCGGACATTATTCTAGGATAAATGAAAAAGTTATCTTTGTGCCTTGTAAATTGTGTTCCCTGTAAAAGATCCCAGAATGAGACTTGGGAGTTTTTGTAACTGTTTCATGCTGGTTATTCATATTTGGTTTGCAATTCATTATAATTCACCATACTTTTCCTGCAATACTGCCAATGAGCCCTGCGTTCCCTGTTTTGTAATTATGCAGTTTGTTTGTCCTTCTTATAGACTTTACCCTTGTCTTTATCTAATTTTATCTCCTTGATTTTAGACTATTTCTCCAACTTACTGAGATTATTTTGGAATCTGATCCTGTCTTTTGAAAAGTATTTAGTCTGTTCTTCTTTGGAATCATCTGTGTATTTTGTAAGTATATTATCCTTTTCATCATCTGAATCATTAATGGAAATAATGGCACAAACTTGGGCATAGAAGAGACTATGACTGATTTTATCTGCCTTCCTTTTTGACAGAAATCCATTACAGTTAGATCTAAGTGGAATTTTTCAACAAAGTATGTGCCCATTTTATGGCAATTTTTCCCAAAATATATTCCTTACCCAAAATTATTTCCTAAATCTGTAAGTTGGTATCAGAAACCTTACTAAAGTTAAGACAATACTGCATCTATGTTTATGTTTGTACTAGTAACCATGCTAAAATGAATATTTTATTTGCTTGGAGAAGTTGCTTCTCAAACAAACTGTTTGCTCTTTTAATTACTCCTTACTCTCTCCTACATGCTTATATATTATTATATTTTAAACATTTAAGTCTATTTCTTGTTAATGAAGTTAATCTGAATCACCTTAATTCTCAGAATTTATCCCACTCTACATTGATTTTTTTTTAATTAAAAAAACTTTTTCCAGTCTCCTGGGCCCTCCTTCTCTTCCAATAACAATAACAACAACAACAACAACAATAAAATGCTAAGTTAAAAGTTTGTTTTAACTAGCCCTCTGAATGTTTTTCATCAGGCCCTGAACATTATCATAAATTCTGTAATACACTGAAATTATATATTCTTTTCTCCTACTCTGATCTGCACACCTGTGCACTGTTAATATAATTGCATTAAGCATCTGGTTGCATCTGAATGTCTTTGTGTAAAAATTGAATCAGGGAGTTCACTGAGAACATAAGCTTGCATCAGTCGTTACTTAGTTTCCTGTTCTATTAAGTAATGAATCTGTTTTTATTTTTTCTTCCTTTCACTTTGGACGTATCTGCAAAGCCTTTTATAGATCTTGCTGCTTATGAAACTTTTATTATTATCAAAGCTCTAATTGTATTCTGGATCCTAAAACAAGTTTCAGTGATTTCCTGGCTCCCTCCTGCTTCCAGAGGTCCTCTAATTAATTATTAAAACCTCAACTTTTTCCTTTCCTCATTGGTAAGGCTAGCTTCAGCACAGGGAAATGTTTTGTTTCAGGCACAATTTGGAGAGGTACATGGAATTTCATGTAAAATGTATGAATTGCACAAGCAGAATAAAGATCTTTCCAATACTATTTTTAGGAGTGGGAGAAAAACAAGGGATATAGTAATGTGCAATGTTTACTACTCTTTTCATGATCTGGTTCAGCAGTAAGGGAACGTAAAGTACATTGTCTTATTCTGGATAATTTTGTTTTCTAATTTTTTATTATTTTTCCACACTTATAAGAATACATGTCACCAAACCATGAAGCTCCAATGTTGATTGTGGCATATACTCTCCTCATATATCTTGTTTGACATATATCCAATTTTTGAGCTTTGTCTCTGCTTCTTTTGCTTGAGCTTTACAATTTAAGCTTACCAAGTGTGAATAATTTTAATACACTCAACTAAGGTAAAAAAAAATCCCTATATCTCAGACTTTACAAGTTTCTTTCATGGCATGAGATGTGATCAATAGGATATTGTTTAACCTGACCCAGTCTTATGACTTCCCTGGCAGGCACGGGGCAGGAACATTTATGATTTCAGGTAACTTTGAGAACTGTGGCATCAAAAGTTTTAAGCAAGTCCTTGTTAGTGTACCTAAGTGAAATAAGTCAAAGGATAAACCCCAGCCATGGAAGCCGTCTCCTTTCCTGGATGTTGAATCAATCCCGGTGCATGTCAAAAACTGTGCTTATAATAAAGTCAAGTTCTGGAAATGTAAGAAAGATATTTATCCTAACAAAAAACATGTTAGGTAAAGATGTTATCACTGAGTCCATGACTTAATTAAGCTTAAAAAACATGGAAATCCTTTTGCTTTCAAGAAACCTAGAATGATGGAAACTTGCATTCAGGTTTCCTTCTTATAATAACACTGTCTTCTTTCCTTTCAAACACTCCACGAGTACTTAACATTTCAGGACAGTGATTTTTCCTTTGTACTTGCAAGTTTCTTAGCATTTTTCAATATCAATCAATAATTACAAGTGCTTTTCATCTCTCCTTGGAAATATTTGAGGCAGTTTGGCTCAATTCTAATTTTGGCTTGGATATCTTATAAAGTTTTCTCTCCTATTCCTCTGTGCATGCATGTTTTCTTTCTCAGCTCTACAGACTAGAAATGGAAGTTGTCATGACAACATAACACATTTACTGCTCTTGTATTCCTATGATTTTTTCTTTCTTTTTTGATGGCAGCAGCTGACAGCCTTTTTTTAGAAGCACGGACATATAAGGTTATCCTCTTATATTTTTTTGCATGTAGATGATTGCAAAAAGTATGCAGTTAACTAAGCTATAATTCGATCTCTTCTAAAATACATCCAGGGAGAAGTTTTCCTATAGAAATCTAAAATGAATATTTTTGTATAGTACACCAAAAAGCAGAGGCAATTCCGTGTTGAAGATGAAAGTTTACAGTTATACAGTCTACAGTATAGATTGTTCAATGCACAGATAGATACATGAAGTTGCAATTTGCTATGAGCTAATACTTGTTCTGCAAATCCAGTTTGTGCATGGAAATGCACATTTTGCACATACAGTTGGACAATATGCTGAAGAATGTCCTGTATGTAATATTCTTGGAAACCTTTTGTATAGGAATTATTGCAGCTGAATTGCCAAAACTTCCATTCATTTTTAAACTTTTTTAGATTAAATTTTCTTTTTCTACACGATCCTTTATTCATCTTCTTTCATAGTCATGTTTTACTAATATTTCTAGAGAAAATGAGTCTATGCACTTCATTGCTACATTTTTCCTTCATTGATTAAATTATTAATTTCAATTAAAATTTCTATTCTTAATTATATCTGCATCACAATATTTCTAGGACTAGTAACTGTTGAGTAATTTTTTTTTCCTGATGGCTGCAAAGTTTTGGTAGCCATAAGTCAAAAATGGGCAAAATTAAAAGAATGTGACCTGGTCAATTGTCTAATTCTTTTCAAATGTAGTAAAGATTGCTTGGGCTAGGAAAACAAAAATAAGGAAAATGCAGAAGAAAATAATAAAAATAAAAAAGTCAAAACTATACCAAACCACCAAAATGAACAAAAAAGGGCTCCAGGAAAGACACAGTAGAAGACTGGATGTATAAATCTCAGGTAGCCACTAGTCGGGCATTTCCAAACTTTTAAAGCCCTGTGCCTTGAATCTTCCTTTAAAATACTGTTCTGTATGCAGCAAAGACTATGCCCAGAATTTTTAGTGAAGGTATGTCTTCTGGGTATTTTTTCCATTAATATTTTATCAAATGTATTTCCTTGCAAAAATATTCAATGAAGTATCTGTACACAAATATTGGAGAATATATGTAGAACGTAAAGATTAAAATTGTAATAAGCATCAATAGACCATCAATATTTTAGGAATGCAAAATTACCTAAGTAATTGAAATACAGAATAACAGATAGTCATGATCAACTGATTGTGAATCAGATACAGAAGAGGAATTATAAAGATACAATGCTAAGATTAGTACTCTTAGTTAACTAATGCACTAGCATTAATTTCAATCTATTGAGGGATGATTCACAAAGAAGAAAAAGTGGCAAAAAGTCTCATATGAGTTATTCATTACCAAGTATTGGCTGAGCATCTCAGGGAGTGGATACTTCCTTTCCCTGCAAACTTTGCCTCATTTATATCTTGTTAATGTCTTGATTACTGCAATCACGCCCATTTGGTTTGATTGTTATGCTGAAGAAATGAAGTGGCCATCTCCCAGCACAGCCTAGAGAGCAGGCGTGCACAAAGTATCTGTCATTTTTTACACCCTTGCACGGAAGTTCCAAAAATACAAAGCTGTCATCGTACCACTTTTCCCAAATGTTACTCTTCCCCTACCTGGAGGCAGGTATACCAAAGCAGTACAGCACTGAGCTGCACGAGAAAGCGTGATGGATCGTGACAGGGTCACTTTTTTCATTTCTTTTAATGAATGTTCATTTTATCTCTTCCCACTGCCAGACTGAGAGGCCCAGGGCAATTCTGAGCTCAGGTGTAGGAGGATTTACATGTTAATGTGGCACAAATGGGCAGTAGTCACAACTAGTTATTTATTCTGCTGTAACTGAAATGGCATAAATATGCTTGTCTTTCACTTCTGAGGTTCACCGGTTGCTATTCAAGGAATAAAGAAACAACCACAAAAACACCAAGACCAAACAGAGCAGGAAGTCGTCTTGTTGGCAAGTGTATCCATGTCTCTGGCAGCCCCATGAAGTATTCAGTGGAAGATGGCAGCAATATTTATTTATTTGTTTCTTTGCACAATACAGAGAAGCGACACTTAACCAAAACTCCAGGTGCCATGGCTACCAAGTAAAAATATCACATACTAAAACTAAATCACTGATTATTTCTCACTTTTTCAAAGCCAAGAAAATAATGAAGTGTGGCCTAATCATCATTCACCCTCTTTGGCCACAACACACATCCTTATCCTTTATTATTCAGTGAAGGTGAACTTCATAAAAATGGCTTTCCTGCCTACGTGTGTGTGAGCACAGCTCAGTCACCCATGCTCAGAGCACAGAGCAGGAAGGAGCAACGCATGGCAGATTGGGTGGGTGCACAGCTGCTGCGCCCACCATGGCTGAGAAACAAAAAATAGCACAAGCCGTTGCCTGCCAGGCAGGTAATCTTCTAAGGGAGGTTAGAACAGGGTTGTGTGCAGCCTCGTGCCTCCTACTCAGAGGCACCAGGGACTGCAGAGGAGGATCAAGTAGTTGATGTGGCCGTTGGCATGGAGCAGAGCGTGCTGTGAGCCCCGGAGCACTGCATGAAATTGCATGAAACCATAAAAGTCAGCGCAATAATGGGGACATGCCACAGGACACAGTCCCTTGCACTGACCACAGACAGCAGCAGTGATGGTGGGGGGCTGGCTGGGAGGTTGTGACCTCCTGCCGGACATGCAGTCATGGGAGGAGAGTGGGATCTGGCAGCTGGAGAGGAGGGACGAGCTTTGGTGGGGGAGGCATCTTGGAGGCCAATCTGATCCGTGGGTAGGAGCCAGAGCACAGAGGCACCCATCCACTGTCCAGACTTGCTGTTGCCCAAGGTTAGCTGCTTGCCTGGGATCCGGGTCCGGGATGTCATGGAGAAGTTGCTGAGGGCTTGTCCAGCCCATGAATACTCATCATCAATGATACTGGTGAAGGAGAACTTCAACACATCATTAATGACAAGGGGGCTCTGCAGGGTAGAGGGAAGGGCAAGAGGGCCAAGTTTGTTCTCCTGGAGATTTTTGGATTATGTTAAGGACAATTTGTGATGCAGATAATGGATAAGATCAGGGAAGACTTTGCTCTCAAATAAGGAAGAACTGATCTAAGATATGAAGGCTGGTGGTAGTCTTGGCTGCATTGACCCTAATATAGGGGAGAGATCAACTGACCAAATATCTGCTTTTGCATGAGCTGAATTGTGCTTTAGACTCCACTGACAGTATTCACTAGCTCCCTGTTGTCTCTGAGAAGAGCGTAGACATCTAATTTGTCAGCAGACACACCTAATTTGAGAGGTTTGAGTCTGGAGCATAATCCCATCCCATACTTCAGTAATTACGAGACACCACATCAGTTTTGAAAGCAATTGAGTATTTTAGAATACTTACAGAAAAGAACATGTGCACATTTGTAAGAACTGGTCTTATGCATCATGAAATGCCATTCATTTCCCACTTCTGTCACAGAGATCAGTTACAAATTCACTTACAGTTTGATTCAGCTGCTTGCATATTGATGTCAAGTTCCGTTTGAGCTGTGCAAGGATATCTATGTGGGGCTGGTTTGGTATAACATACACCTATGGGAGGTGGATACCCAACTGGAGTAGTAACTGAAGGCCAAGTAGCATCTCAAGTGGCACTAAATGGCCACATTTGAGCAGCTGACCTGAGCCTTTATCCCCATAGATCAGGCTTTCTGTGTGAAATGTAGGTCATAATCTATGTGGTTTTCAGTCATGTGATGTAAGGATAAACTAATGTTTGCCAGATGACTGTCTGAATAGGTAGCTCAGTTGACAAAATGATCTGAAACATAAGTTTTTCCTTTTTTAACTCATTTTTGTACATTTAAAATAGGTATGAAGAGTTTCTGTATGAAAGTGAAGCACCGTTGTAACTTACAATTTGTGTCAGAATATGAAAGTAATCTTTGTTCTTTGATTGGTTTCAGCTTTGACTGCCAAAACACACGACAAATTACAGTGAAGTAAAAATGTGTGGAAAATATGTCAAAGCCTACCCAGGCAGCCTGCTCCTGTGCAAGGGGGGAGCACAAGCCCCCATGCCACATTAAGCTGACTTCAGTCTTCAAAATTTGGCAAACACGGCACTTGTGTGATATGCAAACCTTGTGTTTGGATGCAGGAAAAGGAGTTCTACTGTCAGCAAACACCACTCTCTGTGGGTTTCAATTACTTGAGAAGGAGCAAGGCAACTTGGCACTTGATTGTTCTCTTGAAATTCCTAGAAGCTAGATGTCAGGGATCTGTACTTGAGCAGGCCTATTACAGTTCACTTCATATGTCAAATTCTAATTATGGGTCACATTATAGCATCTTTCAGAGGTTAATACCACTGCAGAGCATAATAAGAATATGTCAGTGGGTTATTAAAAGGATTCGTAATATTTCACGAAAGCTTTTGCATGCAGGTTAGAAAAGATGTTGCCTCTGAGCCAATTTTTATGCTGGTAAATTTAAGAAACACCACAGACCTCAGTGGAGTTATACTAAGTTTGCTGATAATCTGCCATTTCATTTGTCTGTTGGTGTGCTCAGAAACAAATCAGCTGAGGATGACTGTGATATGCACTTTGTTAACCGAGACACAAATGCAGTAGTAACTAGGGGCTTTATTTGTTTTCTAGTTTTAAATTAGCTTCCCAGAGGTAAAGCATTGCCATGGAAGATTTTAATTTCTGTGCTTTATGAGCTATTTTTCTTTGTTTCTGTGAATAAGAAGGCTTTCTTCATGGTAGAAGTGTCAGCACACAAGTAAACCAACTTGCATTTTTTGGTTTTGTTTAGTTTCTTACCAGTTAACAGGTGACTTATTCACTGTTTCTTTTTCTCTTTTTAAAAAATCTTTTTCAAAATCAAAATTATATTGTTTCCAGTGTTTCCAACTATAAAAGACAACACTGTTCCTTTGCAAGCAGAAAAGAGTTGCTAATTACAAAACATAGGATGGAAAACCACTTATAGATTTGCATAGTTCCTGTTAGTTTTGCTTTATGTTTTTTGAGGTACTCAGGTTCTAACTATTTTGGGAAGTAAATGGATCTCATTCTTTTGAAGGTGACATTCTCTTAGAGGCTCTGCAGTGCCTGAGCACTACAGTACACTGAGGATACATGCACTTAGGCATCATTTAACCTAAATTCAGCTATGAAGATGTAGGTGATTAATGCAATCTAGTCATCCAGGCCCAACTATAGTCAGGGCATACAGAAGTGCATTTACAGAGCATAATACATCCCCTCTCAAGACAAGTGTCTAAAATAGTTGAAATGAATCACTTTTTGAAAGTACAGATCTCCTACTATTGCCTAGTTGCTTTGACTCCTACTACAAAGACCTAGTTTTTAAATGGCTAAAGTCAGGTGAAGTGACTTTAGTGACTATCTCAAGTCTGAAAATTCATCTGACTCCTTGCTATGTCTTTTAATAACTCTGTATCCAGTATTCCTTAGTCTCCATAGTAGGATCAGATTCTTCTAAGCAAAAAACTGCTTCTCTAAATTACACAGCTTTGATATAATAATGGTGTTACATCCAAAGGCAAGTTATTGTAGCATGATGGTTAACTGCATATATTACACATATTAACATGCACACATTGGGGTTGGGTCTGATCTCTAATGACGTCTACACTACAGATTTATGTACCACTCTTGATTGCAGCAGTCTCACTGGCACAAAACAGGAGTGGCATGGTTAAGAATCAGATCTTTAATGTCTATTGTAATGCTAAATACCATGGAAAAGAAGTAATCTATTTCAAATTCTCAGCGCAGTAAAGCATATTTTTTTTAAATATTCACAAACCCATTTTTAGTTGCAAATTCTGATTTCAACTCTCTGTGCAAACCTACTAATGTCTCAGCACAAGTATGACTGTAGATACCCCAGGCACATATGAAGGTGTGAGTACTTAGTTGCTGACTAGATGGGAAACATGGCTCTGCACATAATATATTTCTTAATTCAGTAGCTGGACCAAAGAAATGCAACCTAATTTTAGGGTTTTGGCCAAAAAAATCCCCTAGGACAAGCAACAGTTTTAGGTGGACACCTATAAAGATGCGGAGGAGAATTACAGCCACCTGGGGACAGATTGGCTAAAGGCAGTTGCCGCTACCACGTGAGCAGGGATGAGAAGAGAATCCAGCTCCCCATTCACAAAATCAGCTTTTCCTGATGTCCCCTGCTGCATTTGCTGTGTCTTCCCTATTGCAGCCAGCAAGGTAGAGGCCCTGCTGCCAAGAATTTCTTCCGTTCCTTCTCTAAAAGCCAGTCGTCCAACCAGGGTTCCAGTTGGAAAAATACTGTTTAAGCATGTAATTAAAGATTCTGTCATAATGTGTATGCACGGGGGAGCTGAAGTAAGTTGCATGGGCTGCTTTCCATAGGCCCTGAGAAAACTGTGATCCTAATGATTACAGTGGGTAAAGAGCTTATTTCAGCCTGGATCCTGCTGTTAGGTTAATTAGCCTTCCAACCAAGGTATTGAGAGGTTGCTTTAAAAAAAATAAAACAACAAATAACATGGACATTTGTCTGCAGTGGGTACATTTATTTTTCACTTTTATGCAGACCACTCTTCTCTTTTTGGTCCTGTTTCTATAATAATACTGGCATGACATTTTCAGATTCATGTTCTTAAGACCTGTTTAGTTTCCAGGTGCTAGGGAGATATAAAATCCTGTCTTGTTTTGTTTGGCTGGTTTGTTTGGGTGGGTTTTGTTTTGTTTTGGTTTGGTTTGGTTTGGTTTGGTTTTAGGTAGGGCTGGTACTAATTGGTTTTTACATTAAAGGAATAAAAGAAACTGTTAGCAAATCTGTTTTTGTGTTTTCTGTCTGCGTATTCCATTGAAAAGAGAAGGCAGTTATTCTGCAAAGTTGAAGGTTGGTTACGCTGGGGTTTATTGAATGTTGATTGGCATCCTCACACATGATTCAAATACTGTTTTGTGTCATCTGTGTTACAGAGCCAAGGCATCACAAATAGTACTGGAGCACAACAATAGCAGTTTTTTTTTTTTTTTTGCTGCTTATTGGCAGAGTAAAACTGTGTGTTTATTCTCTTCTGAAAAAAAAAACAAACCAACAATAGTTTTCAAAAGAAAACGTTCTCCTTTTCTTCTCTTTTCTCCCATTTTTCCTCTTCTTATAATACTTAAACTTAACTGTCTTTCTTTCAAGGAGGGTTTGTTTTGTTTGTTTTTTAATTTCATGGGGATTAAAATTTCATTAGCTAAGTTTGAATGTAAAATAGTTGTACATATCAAAACTATCAAAATGTTTATAAAATAACAGGAAAAAAGTTTGCCATTCCAAAAAATTATCACTCTTTCTCACAAATTAACCCATTCTTTTTTTTGCTTTATTTGAAACCTCATTTTTCATTCAATAAACTTGTATCTGAGAAAAAAAACCCATCCAATTCTAAAGCAGGGTCATTAAATAAAAGTCCCTGGTCTAAACCCCTCCTCTGGAGTGTATATGTATTTGGAGAGCCAAGTGAAACAGGGACCTCAAAAGTCACTGGATTATTCCTTTCAGCCACAATCATCATATATATACCAATAAGCTTATTTGTATTTCTTATATGAGAAGCCGTTCCAGCTGTAAAGCTCAGTAGTAATTCACTCTGACAACCTCATTCAAAAGACTAAAGGATTGACACAGTTAGAATTGCTAATGTTCAGTAGAGCTAACACTGAAAGATGAGTAAAATTTACTAAAATTGTCATCACTGGGAAATAATAGAATCTTTTCTTTTCTCCAGAATATTTTCATGTAACATTTTCTGATATTTAATCAGCTGTGTTAATGATACCTAAATCCAGGGGTATTTCTCCCTCTGTCAGCTAATTACAGCACTAATTTTTGCTTCTGAGTGACACGGCTCCTGCTCAGTGTGTGGGGTCTTTTTCGCTCTGTCCTCTTCTTAGATTTGAAGCCTGTAAGGTTAAAGGAAGACTCTAATGACACCCTCCAGGTTTGCCTCCTTTGAAGGCTGGGACCAAGAGCTTTGATTTCAGGTCACTCTCTATGTGGCTGCCTTTAAAGTTCATCTGAATTAACATTCAGTGATATTTTTGGCAGCTTTGACTGCCAGGAAAAATCATTACAGTGGAATAATAATACAAATAAACTTTGCATAGTCCCATTAAATCATTAAATGCCACATTGTTCTGTAATGGGAGTGACATTTCATTATTTCTAAAGCATCAAATGCATCTCTCTGTTCACTGCCAGTTTCATGGTATTAATACTGGTGACAGAATACAATAACGCTGCAACAAGAAACGAAGGGGTCCTAGTGCTTATATGATGCCTGCAGAAAGCTGAAATGACTGAAAAATACAGAGATAAAAGCATCATAAAAGAACTGTGCTGGGGTTTTTAGAGTGTGTTCGAACATTTGGTCCAGACAGTCAATGACATTCAATTTTTATTTCGTCTTCTTTTGGACAAAAGCAAAAGGAAAAAATTAGTCGGCTGTCATCTGGAGGACATCCTCCAATTTCTGGTTGTGTCTTTTTGGTTTTTTCCTCCATATTTTTCTCCTCGTAACCTTTACAAAGGCTGAAGAAACCCTTTGTAATGGTACTGCACCATGCACTTGAGTGTATAAAGCATAAGACCAAACCACACCAAAAAAACCCTATTTTGCTTTTAAACAGAGCTCTCTGAAGTCCAAAGACTTCTTCTGAGAAGAAGGCAAATTCTTAAGATATATGAGCGCATTACTGTATTCTTTTAATGAACTGGTAAAATGTTTCTTTAAAAAATAAAAATTAAAAAAAAAAAGAATCATCTAAAGTATGTCAAGCAATAAAAAAGAAAAAACAGCTCAGGAAAATCAGGGAGAAAATCTCACCATATATTAAAAAATGACATGTCCTAGGAGAGTAAGCAGAGCTTCAGAAATTATACCTACTCCTTCTCTGGCTGCTATGGGAATGCTTGTTTGAAGGAGAATTCCTGTGTATGACCTTCAAGAACAGCCAGAGTTTAGATGGCTCTAATATTCATTCAATGGAATGAGACAGAATGAAGGAAAAAATACCCTAGGTTAATCAGGACATCTATTACAGTGTAAGTACAGATGTGCGTGTCAGAAGGGGCCTTTCTGCTGGCAGTTCATAGGGCCGCTCAGGGATTTCACCTGGTATTTCCAGCTGTGGGGAAAAATATTCTCTACACTACCAGTGAGCATGTCATTTCCCTTACAAAAGAAGCCCAGCCCCTGCCTAGGTGGGAAGGCAGTGAGTTGAGCAGCCAGTTCTCTGTTGAACATCTCTCTTGAGAACTTCAGCCTGAAGGTCTCCAGGTAACCATTAGCAAATCCCCTCCTTTGGCTGAGGTGCCTTGTTCCAGGCATTCAATTCCCTCACATCTAGTGTGTCTTTTGCCAACTTTGATTTATGTTTATCTTTCCAGTATTGGATCATGTCCCACACTATGGATTTTCTTGGCGTATGATAATTATTTCCCTTTTTTTTAATTGCCAAGGCACAGCTTCACCACAGCTGCATGTCACAGCTCCCATAGCTTCTTGTTAGTACCCTTTAGTCCTGCTGCCATACAGCCAGCTGACAGGCCGATATGCTCTGTCCACTTTGCCGAAGAAGAAAAGGTGCTCTGTAAATTTATTGAGCTGGCTGCATGTTTTAAACTGTTTACCCACTTCTGAATTACAGCAAATGGTAAACATCATTTATACGCCTTGCAGTTAGAAAAGGGAAACCATTCACCTGATAAACATGATCCACTATTCTAAGTGAAGCTACATAACCTGGAGAGTCACTGGAAAGGAGAGCAAGCCGGTTACCTGTCCACTCACAGAGACTTTCAGGGTCCATAAGCTGTGGAGAAGATAATTTTCTGTTATTTTAGCTTATTCTTGCATTGAAGTTAGAAGATTGGAATGAAGAGCTCTGAGAAATTCTGGTGTCCACCATGGGGAATTAAAATCCCTTTTTGGCAGGAAGGACAAACAAAAGAAAAAATGCTGAGTGTTTTTAAAGTAAAAATTGACCTATCAAAGTTTGAGAACACCAGTCTTGTATTAGCCTGATAATAGCAGTCTCACTGCTCACAGTAGTTGATGGAAATTAGAATGAAAATAAGTGTTAAAAGCAGTTTATGATGGCCTGCAATTCACTCACATTTCATGGACCTCTTATCAGCCATCAAAATTGCATAAGCTTTAATTTTACCATGACTTCTGAAGGCTCGAAAGAAAAAGTCAACAGCTGTCAATCCACTTGAGTTTGTGGGATGTTGAGTAGGATTTGGTAATAAGTCATGAGATACAGCTTTAAGCTACAGCTCTGTGTTTCTGTGGTCACGTGACCTACATTTGTGCACTGAGACACAGACACACCTTCCCAAAAATCTTTGCTGACAGGAAAGCACAGAGACTTCAGTGAACCTGAGATTATTTGACTCTGGTCCTCCGCCTGCTTGACCATTAGCCGTTCTGCGACATTGCCTACCCTGTCTGGTAAATGAATGAGAGGTTGCAAACATAGTCAGAAGTTACACACCTGTTCTCAAAAGACCCTTTTCCAACATAAAATAGATAAGGGTGTCAATAAAGAATAATAACTAAAGCATTTTTCCTCTTCAGATCTCACAGGGGTTTTAAAGCAAGCAAGCAAGCCCAGGTCTTCTGATCCCATTGATCTCTTGTGCTTCTTAGTGCAATTCCACACTCTGTGTCAAGGTATTTTCTCTTCTTATTCCTATCACGTCAATGTACTGAGTCATAAAGTTAATATAGCAACTGAACTGTTTCTAGTCAGCTATTAAGACCACTCAAACCAATATATTTTAGCCATCTGAAAAGAAGACCTTCCTGAAGAATAATTCCTACTCATTTAAAGCTGGTTTTCTGTGAACATTAGAAGATTGATCCTGCCATGGTCCACGAAGTACTATACACTTTGGACTCAGGAGTGTACTTAGGTACTTCACATTTGTATTATCATGGTTGCTGTGCTCCAATGACTCCTCCTCCACACTCCCTAATGTGAGATGACTAGTACAATAGTGCAGCTACTGATCACCCTACATCCCCATAACAAGGAAACTTTCACAATCCTCCTTGCTATAACAGAAATTAACAGAGTATAGCTCTGCTTGTATGTTCCATTCAAGTGTCAGCTACAAATGGGGTCCTTAAATCCCACTGAATTTGTCTAATTCCCAATGCTTGCTTCCCAATTCCTAGTACATGGCGTGAGTGTGAAGTCAAACTTATACCTTATGTCTCTGGTAAACTGCTACTGTTGTGAGAGACAACAGGAAGAGCTTCTACAAGTATATTAATGACAAAAGGAGAGCCAAGGAGAATGTCCATCCTTTATTGGATGCTGGGGGGAACATTGCCACCAAGGACGAGGATAAGGCTGAGGTACTCAACGCGTTCTTTGCCTCAGTCTTTAATAGTCAGAGCAGTTATCCTCAGGGTACTCAGCCCCCTAAGCTGGAAGACAGGGTCGGCGGGCAGGATGAAGCCCTCATAATCCATGAGGAAGATGTTAACGACCTGCTATGCCACCTGGACCCACACAAGTCTATGGGGCCGGATGGGATCCACCCGAGGGTACTGAGGGAGCTGGCGGAGGAGCTTGCCAAGCCACTCT
>VZTQ01012948.1:208090-225068 GCA_013400755.1 Pelecanoides urinatrix | reverse complement strand
GAACCAGGACAACAGAGGAGGAGAAAAAAATGCTGTTGTTGCCTGCTGGAAAGTGGAACAGATTACTGAGAGCAAACATTTGCAGGCTATTTCGCAGAACATCAGAGAAACTGTAATGATCAAAGGCCAGGAATATGCATGGAGACAGACAGCAGTGGGAGTGGCTTGGAGGGCAGGCAGACATCGTTTAGGTGTCAGAAATTAGAAAGCCACTGAAACAAAACTTTAAAAATGGGTAAGATTCATGGTAGCAATTATAAACCGTGTAAGGAAAGCTTAAATAGCAGCATGGAGAAAGTAATATTAGAAATATATGCATATTGAAAGAGTCAGAAAGGGAAAAATGTTACAGAATAGAAAGTCTTCTCCTGGAATTACGGAAAGACTGTTCACATTACATTGAAAAAATAAGCTTTACTATCCCCAAGCTACAGAGAACCACAGTTTTATCCTCCTTTATGCTCTTCTCATCATCTTCTATACTCTTCACAGGTGATGTGTTTCCGCAATAAAATGGTTTTTGGGGTTTTTTTGTGTTTTGTTTTGAAATAGCTAATAGAAATGTTTGAAAGTTAAAGACAATTTTAAAAAATGGAGAAGGGGAAGAAATTAATCGTTTGTACATAACATCATCTTTATTTTAGAGATGGGAAAACAGAGGCATAGAGAGGTAAAAATGAATGTCTGCAATTCTATGCTGAGTCTGTGGAATAAACTGGAAAAAAACATTGCCTGTTAAGTTTTTGAGGGGACACGGAGAGGCTGAAACAGAAGCCTGTCAGAAGCAGGGTTTTTTTTCAGATTTATCATTTCTTAGGACATATAGTGTTAAGTAGTTTCTCCATTAATTCAGTTTCACATCCATTTGAAGTCCCTTTCTGAAAAATAGGAATCTTAGCAACCAAAAGAGTGTCTCTGCTTTGTAAAAGCCTTTTGCAAGTTAAAGAACTAAGGCTGTCCATTGGGGTGCTTGCTTTAAAAACTGACGTTGAAAAGATAATATTAGCCTGTCCAATGCTCCCCTTTACAGACACCTATTATTTTCCATACATCTAGTAACTTGTACATTTGAGGTTATACTGTCCTTAACCATAGCTTCCTGCAGTTTCTGTTGGACCATTATTCTATAGACAATGAGACATAACATTAAAAATGCATAGTACACCTTGCCCAAATTATCTCATTGTCCTGGCATTACAGAAAAACATGAGGTGTGTATTTGTAAGTAAAGTAAGTTACTTGCTTCTTCTATTATAGGTATCCTTAAATCCTTTGTAAGTTAGTTAGATTTCTCCAGAAGCACAAGCAGTATTCCAGATGCACACAGAGTCTCTCTGGAGAGACCTGGACTCATTTTTCTCCTGCTCCTAAAAGAAAACCTTATGTTTTGCAGCTCCATATTCCACTAGATGTTTTAAAGCAAACAAACAAAATAAACCTGAAAGCACCACCATATATCACTGCCAGCTGATGGATTGATTTTTGAATGTACAGAGTAGAGCTAGCATCCCAATCCTATTGAAAGTCAATGAGGACTGAGGGCCAAAATCCAGTGTGAGTATTTCCTCCAAATTGCACACGATTACCACTTCCTAAGTTTTTCTT
The DNA here is from genome assembly GCA_013400755.1 of Pelecanoides urinatrix. NCBI lineage: Eukaryota > Metazoa > Chordata > Aves > Procellariiformes > Procellariidae > Pelecanoides > Pelecanoides urinatrix. The sequence continues at coordinate 223,463 of VZTQ01012948.1, read as the reverse complement.
TCTATTGCCAGAGTATAGTATCAACAATATTTTTTCCCCAAGATATATTTGTTTGTATTTTCCAGCCTAGAATCTCATTTAATCTTCCATTCAGATATCTTATTTCATTAGGTTGACTTTTTATTATTTCTTTATCCTCATTGATGTTTATAAGTTTTCCCAATTTATTATGTCCTGTGGATTTCATTAGCATGTTGTTTGCCCCAAGTGAGAAAATAACCTTGTGTAAATGAATGGTATTTCTCTCCTCACTTCAGTGCAGCTATGCTGATCCACACCGGTGGAGGCTCTGTCTGACTGTCCCTAGGAGATTGTTAATTGAAACTGGAAATGAGCAACTGGCTGCAGTATCCAGTGCACAGAATCGTTACAATTATACCCTGATCATAATCCTTCAATCCAGCTGTCAATCCCCATAAAATGCTCATGCACCGTCTCCTCAGAATTACAGTGAATTAGTATTTTCTGCAAAAAGTCCTCATCTGGGTTAAATGGATACAATTGTGATATGTTTCGGTGAAGCTGTACCAGTAGACAGTTCAGCTTGGTCAATCAAATGCTATTCTAAACTGCATGCATCAATTAATCATCTCAAAGGGATCACTGGTTTTAAGAATATCAATCTTTTGATATACAGGAAAATAGAACTGTAGGGGTCCAAATGAAGATTATTTTATATATGAAATAAACGTACAGCTGAATCTGGATTGAAAACAATATCTGGCTCTTAAAATATTTTCCATTTAAATCTTAAGTTATTTTCCATGAAAATGTTAACAGAGTTCAAAATGAGCACAAAGAAAATTGTGGTAATATTTATGGTGTTAATATTTATTAAGACCAATATTATTATCTCTAGATTATGAATATCAGACAAATAGTTAAATAGCTGGCATATGAACACTCTTAAATTCCACAGCTTGGAGGCTTTAGTAATCTTTTTATTCATGAGATGAAACCCATTTGCTTCATCAGTTAGCCACAGCGAACAACTAAGCAACAACAAAACAGAAGCTAGCTTTCACATAAAGTTGAAAAAAACCCTCCCAAAATTATAGGTGTTAAGCCCACTTAGATTGACTAACATGTAATAAGCAGAGCCAGCATATTTTCTGAATCACTGTCAGAATCACACTTTGTGAAGCGTCCCATCTGATTCTGCAATATTTGTTTGATTTAGTTTTCTCCATAAGTCAATAAGATCCCCCCCCAGGATAAAAAAGCATAATACAGAGTTTACATAGATATTTTACATACAGAAAAAAAGATTGCAGAACGCTAGAATTTAATGTGAATAAGGGGGCAATCATATGTCACAGGTGTTTCTAGGAGAGGTTCTGTTCTCTTTAAAGGCAAATTATGGAATACACGACGAGATGATAAGACTACTTACCAGACAGAGAGAAATTAATGCGGTGAGTCCCAACAGTTTCAAAACAGCCACTTTGAGACTGTAGGTCCTCTCTGTCAAGTAAAAGGAGCCAAGTGGGTAGAAAGACATATGGTCAACATGTCCTACAGAAAGGAAGCCAAACAATAAGGAGTGCTTTAAGGGAGGAAATGATCACAGGGAAGTGTATTTGTGAACACTGGGTTCATCCCTTGTGTTTCTTCACCCCTCAAAAAGCCTCTTTGATCTCAATATATCAATCTTGAAAAGACTTCCTGGGGGGCGTGGGGGGAAAAGTAAGTCTCCAGATTGCTGTTTCTGGAGCTAGTAAATCCTGTGTGGATTAGTCATGGAAAGTGAAAGACGTTAGCACCAAGAAATGTCAGTGTTGTTCCCCACCTCAAGGAACAATGGTCAGGAAGGGCATTTCACTGTTCTCCCAGTAGCTGGAAAAACAATAGACACTGGAGGCAGAGGAAGAGCTCTGGAGATGAAGGGAAAGGGAAGGTGGAAAGGGAATGCTATGCACAATGCTCAGCAATTGCTACTGGGCCCATGCAAACCAGAATTATGGTGCAGCTATTCAGCACATCAGCTGACAGTTTATCTATGACGTAAAGGACAATGTACTTTTGGCTACAGTAAGATAACCCATTTACTTATGTGTAAGGTAGGGTAAGCTTTAGTTCTCATCTTAACATATGTGCAAATAACAATCTCTCTCTGCCAGACTTTATTTCCTATTTCTGCAAATCCAAGCCTACAGTCTCCTTTTTTTGAACAAAGTATCACACACATGGAGTTTATTTCATTCAAGATACTCCTATTTGTGGCTCATCAAGTCTTACACGACAGGGGAAAAAATAACTTAGGAAAGTTCAGGAAAGATGATTGTCTCACCTCCAGATGGCAGGTTCTGAGAACATGAACAAGTGGTACATTAATGTTGAAATTAAGCCAATTTGATTTTCAGTCTTGCTTGCTAGACAACTGAAAAAGCCATGCAGGCTCACAAGCATCCTCTTGGGCTCCTACATCATTCAATACTTTTTCTATTCAATTTGCTCCTATAAAATCTCCTCAACCTTAATATAGCAACAGTATTTTTCAAAGCAAACCAAACTTATATTTAAATCTGATAGTTGAAGTATGAGGCAGAGAATGAAGAGGCAGGTCTTGCTTCCTTTGGGTACATTTACAAAGTCTGCAGGCAGATGTCCTGCCTCACTTTTTCCACACTCAGAGTCAACCCAAATCTGTATAACTACTGTTAACATGACAATGAATCCAAGCTAAGCCTGTGCGTTACTTTAACTGAGACTTAGCACCATGTGATTGCAAATACACCCATGCATGAGAATGTGAGTGTGCATCTGCCTGTAAAAGACAATGTAGACACACCCTCTGTTGAAAATATCAAAAAAAGAAAATGAAAATACACTTCATCCCTGTTGGTGTAAAAATCACAGCCTCCCATGAGGTGAGTAAGTCCCAGTGGAAATAAAAAATGGATAAAAAGGAAAAAGGATTTTGAAGGAAGGACCTGTGATCAAAGGGGAAAGAGGAGAATAAAATGAAGCTATGATATGACACTGGAGAAATATGCAGCATATTGCAGGTATGGGAAGCAGGAAGAGCATTGAACAGTCATTGTCTTCAGGAGGGTGAAACGAGGAGCAAAGAGAGAAAGTGCAGAGGAATAGTGCTTCTAGGGGAAGGCCAGAAGTGCTCAGAGGGAGGCACTGGGAAGAGATCAGCTTTCATCGGTCTATTGTTTTTGTCAGATAAATAATTACTGTGCTTATTAAATTGGGTTTGCTGGTCAAGGAAGAAAGGCAAGGCCAACCTTTGCCATTCCCAGCACAAATTTTAGGTGTGTCTCTGTCAGTGGCCGATGTGAGGTTTGGGGCTGAGGTGTGAGAATGAAAGGGGCTGAGAAGGAAGCAGGAACAGATTCCTCCTTCACTCCCTAGGCGGGGTGGCTGTCTTCCCTTGTGCTCCCCCTCAGCATTTTGAGGGCTTGCCTGAATGCGCCAGGCTGCAGCAAGATGCAGCCAGTCACAGACAAAAGAGTCATCCCCTGATGACACAAATACTCTTATGCATCGGCGGTTCCTAGCAACCGATGATTTGGGATTTTGGTGAGTCCAGGTGTTATTTATTTATTTATTTATCTATCTATCTATCTATCTATTTATTTATTTAAAACAGTAACTTCTCTGCAGCCTAACCAGATGCTGCAAATTGTTACTTCAGATATAGATTTTTACTCCATCATCTGTGCTTAACCATATTTGCTCTTTTGTCCAAAGAATGGATCTGGGGACAAGTACAGATGATCAAGAACCCCCTGCTGTCTGCGTAGGAATTATAGAGGTGTATAGAGACTGTGGGCCTTTCTCTATAGGAAAGTCTTCAAATTCCTTTGCCATAAGTAACAAGAATAAATAAAAATAAATTTAAATAAAATAAGAACAAACAAAATAAAACAAGAGAACAAATTAAAAAAGAAAAACATTTTGATTATTGGTGCCTTGTTCATGCACAAAAAACTGCACAGATAAGAATGATGGGATTTTTTTTCCCCCATATGATTCCCTAGTGAAGCAGAGTTGTATATTTATGTATGCATATATGATGAAGTACAACACTACACTAGGCTACAGGAAAAAAACTAAGGAACAACAAAGACTTCCATTTAGGCAAATGTAGTAGAAGGGCTTATCAGGCTGCTTAGGGTTCAGAGATTGTGGAAGACCAACGCTACCACACAGACTTATTTTCATCGGCTGAGGCTTGCCTTTAGATATATGTGGGATTAGAAAAAAATCCTTCCAAGAGAACCTTTTAACAACAATCACATTTAGAAACCACTGAACACTTTTTTATGCTTTGAAATTAACACATCAGAGTCCCATTCTAGCTGATCATGCAACTAAAATAGGGAGAAATGAAACAAAGATATACATGTATTAACTACATTTTCCTAATGGCAAAGTAGTTCATGTTAGATATGTGATAGATTTGAATGCAGAAATAGTAATTTTTATGAGTATTTTTGCTGTAAAGTTTTACTAATGTTATTGGTGATTGAAATATGAAATATTTTATGTTCACCTGGGACCAAAAAATACAGAAAAGCAAGTGAAGCCATTTTCCAGTAGTCTTTACTACAATAAAACATGGCAAAGGATATGTTTTTGTACAGCCCTTACTACAGACATGAATAACTGCTGTTCAAAAAGAAGACACTTTTTCACAGCTGAATTTAAGTTATACTTAGAAGGGATTTACCAGCTTTCAGAAAGAGAGGAGAAAATTATTCTCCTAAATTATTTCCATAATGGACATAGGATGAATATGCTTATAAATAAAATTTTGCAGTGCAGCGTGGATGGTGTGGCAGCCAAGGAGCTCTCCCCCTTTCCCCATTTCAAAGAACCTTCACCTCTTCTGACCGAAGAACTGTTTCCATTTTGCATATAATCCTAATGAAGTTTACGTCAGCTTGGGGTAGGGAAACAGAAATGAAAACATCTGTTTTGTAACTAGGAGTGCATCTTTTTGAGATACAAACCCATCCACATTAGCTCTATCTAGAGTAGTTTACCCTGCGTCCCCAAAGAAGTCTGCTAGATTTCTCAGCTAGACTGTATTTACTGCTCCTGCCAGAAAGTTTAGCTCAGAGCCTGGACATTGTTACAGAGAATAAGCATTTCTATATTTAGATCTAGCAGATGCGACCATTTGTGGCACAATGACAATAAAATTTAAAGAGAAGAAAGTTGAGAAATTACAATTCAAATATTATACACAGTTAAACCTTGCTTTTCAGAAAGATTAAACTGCCGTTCATTTTAGGCAAAGTTGTGTTTGTTCATTGTCTCTGTTACCAGAATTGCAAAGCTGAAATAATTAGAATAGTTTAAGGCTCTGAATTTAGGTTTACTTCATTCTGGTTGTTGTTGATGTGAGATGATGTGGAATGTTCATGAAAGTATTCTGCAAGTTAGTTAAGTGACCAAAGGAAAGCTTCCTAACTGAAATAGCAGAAGAAAACAAATGAACCAAAACCAAACCTCCCTTACTGAAGTAAGTTCAGAAAAGATTTTCTGACTTGAGAATTTACAGCACCAGGGTTGCCACTGTCAATAAGATATGCTGGTAATGCTTGGGTAGGAAATGCTCGAAGCTGTAACGAGACTTCAGCACCAGTTCTTTGTCAATATCCTGACGAAAAAGCTTTATAGTGGCTTGTCCATTGCAGCTATGTAATTACAAATTGCAGCATGGGAATGTGCTCAGATAGTTACTGATCAGCCAGCAAAAACACAAGTGTTTTGCTTTCTGTCGGTGGGTTAAAAGGATTCTGTTAGTTATGGAGCTTTTTAAGCAGCACAGCTGCCAGATAACTCAGCTGTTTTTATTCCCAGACCTTGCAATAGTGCACTGAATTCATTTGTCTATTAGTTTTTGTTCAACATATTGTTTGCAGGATTACACAATGCACATTATACAATATTTGGGCCATTGCCTATGAGGCAGTGCTTTTGGTTATAAAAGACAGAATGAGATAAAGGGAAACAGAGCTTTTGCAGTAAAACTGCCATCAATTAAGTTATTGCTTTCTATAGCAATCATACTGTCAAGCCATCTCCCTAATATGGTAAGACAGTGAGAAATTATTGCTAACAGTTACACAGCTACTGCAGGGTCTGCACATGCAGATGCAGGTGAGTGTAAAGAGATTGCAATGAGATGGAAAAGTAGGAGATATGGATACTGAAAGAGGGAGAGAAAATTCCAGTTGAGACAGATTTAAAATAGACATTGCTATGGAAGGGTGAATTGTGCAGTGAAAGATCTTTTCAAATTATTGTGGCTTTACTGGTGTTTTGCATGCAAGGAAAAGCCATCTGACTGAAATCACCAATGGCTGCTGCTATGTTTTGGGTAACTATGATGGAGGGAATTGCAGGAAAGGGTGTGTTATTAAAGCTAGCTAGTTGCAGACTAATCACCAATAAATGTTGATCTTGGAAATGCATTATTATAATATAACCTAGAAGCTATGGTCCTCCAGTTGGCAGTAATAATAGGATGTGGTCTTCAAATAGCCCAGCCATGATGGTGGGATGTGGCAAGGAGTGTTATTCATGAGAAATATTCATAAGAAATTCTGTCTTCATCAAGATAGAAAGGAAAGCCTCAAAGTTGAGCAGAATGAATAACTTGGTGGCAGCCATGCTATTGGAATGAAGAGAAGAGAACAGTGTGGCCTTACATTACTATAAGAATCAGGTTTTCCAGACCCCAGTTTGAAATTTTAGAGATCAGGTTATACCATTCTGACCCAAAGGTATTGCTCAAGCCAAATCCCCCCACAGCTTTAAGTGAGGAATATAATGTGAGGAACTAGATGAGAGAAAACCCTATCCACAAGCACAAACAAGTACGTTGGGACTAGGCCTGCAATTGGCTATGGAGGCAAAGATAATGATGAAGTCACTTTCCTGCCAGATGCTAGGCAATTTCTTGAGGAAAAGGTGTATGTGGTGGAGAAATGGCTTTTGCTATCAGCACATTATAATTATTTATAAATATTTACAGGCTTTGATGGTCTGTTTAATGCTTTTCTAACTTCACTGCACCAGTTTTCCACTTATTTTTGTAGATTTAAAAAGATTCTTGAACAGCAGAGCACACCAAAAAACAAAACAAGGGGTGGGGTGGGATGGACAAAAACAAACAAACAAACAAACAACACCCAAAACAAAACAAAACAAAACAAAAAGCCTCTGGAATTTCTGTAACATCTTTCCATCTTCATCAAATACAACTAACTAATATAAAAGAAATGGTAAGACTCCATAATAGACATAGGACAAGCATTCAGGTGGTGTAGAAATGAAGACTGCATGTGCAAGTTTGCTCTTTTTATATTGCTCTCTTACAGTATATCAAACAGTTATTTAATTTGTAGCTTTTTGGATTACTGCAATAGTTTAGAATTTAAGATTCTTGAGGCTTTATGACTTTCTCTAAGCATGGTTGCATCACCCATTTAGATCTTGATTTGGCATGAAATCCAAACCAATGAAATAATGTGGCTGGGTATTAGTGAAAATCTTTTCTACATAAGTGAGTCATCAACCAAGCATAATAAGTGTAAATGTTTTTTTAAAAAGAAGGACTTAGGAAAATATGCCCATATTGTCACACTGTTGACTACTAACCTAACTGCCACTTGTACAAGCACTCAGTGATGGAAAAGAAGTTCAGCCAGTCAGTCACAGCCTAAGCCCTTCCCAAGTAACAGGTATTCCTGTTCAGTACACATAACTGTTTGCCTTCTTCAGAGACTATTACTCATCTTCTTACTGACTCTCTCTCTGGTCATCACCTGTGTTTCTTAGATTCAAAAAAAAATCAAGACCTGAAGTGGTTTTTTGGAAACTCAATAATGTTATCTAACTCTATAAGAGATCACTAAAGTCACTTTCTAAATTTACCCCATAGATGTTATGTCATTATCTGGACCTACTACCTGGTAGTGATTATTTCACATTGATTTTTTTTTCTCTTGATCTAAAACACTGAAACATGAGAAAGTTCAAAAAGAAAACAGATGTCAGATCCAGCAGAGCACGGGTTTGGGAAGAACAGATTCTTATTCCCTTACAGTCCCCAAAATGTACATCACATTGACATTCTTAAAGTCAAAGTTGACCATATATTCTTATTTTTTGCATCCTCTAAAAGCTGTCATTGAAGGTGAGACATAAGCTTATTGTTATAATAAAATATGTAATTAAAAATAAGAGAAAGAAATAAAAAGAGAATAAGCTGCAATACCTAAACCCAAATCTTAAACCTTGTGCGTGCATAAGTAGTTACCTGGACAACAGAACTTGTTTTATTTAAGTTGTAGTCCCACCAAAGGAATTTTCTGAATCAGATCCCTAGAACATACCAATATCTCATTTTGAAAACAGAGACCAAAATACAAATAACATCTTTTGTGTAAAGTCCCTTAAGTAGCTTTTACCTCAGCCTTTTTTCTTACTCTGTAAAGATGCCAAAAAATTTATGTTGGAACATAGGATTGTAATTCTATCTTGCATGAGGTTACAGTAATTTGGTAACATTGCCTTATTAAATCTTTTTTTAGCAGTTTGAAAGAGAGAAAACTTCTAGCATTATTATGCTAATTATCATCCTGAGTCTAAGAGTTAATATTTTCTCAAGTTCATTGGTAATAATAATCATCAAACATAAATAGCAACGCAACTGCCTGAAGCATTATCTGGGACTTAGACTCACTTATTCCCTCATTCCTAAGTTACATATTGCGCCCTTCATCTGTGGTGCCTTTCTAGAAAGGAACAGCAGAACAGAGACGACTTATTAGGAATTTAACCAAGAAAAGGCTTTTTCAAATGAAACAGTGAAAAAAGCATTCCACAGGAGTGGTAAGTACATGATGTCCAGTTTGATGTGCAATAATTAACCAAACAATTTGCTTCAGCTTTTTATAACATTCATTGATTTCAGGTGACAAAATCTGGATTATAAGGCATAGAAAAACTGACTAACTTTTGTGCCATGATTCAAAAAGTTGTTGTGTCTTGGCTTCATGTTGATATGAGGCTTAGGTGGGCATCAGTCTTTCCTCCATGAGTGTTATCTCTGGTGGAAGGGAGACTGTGGCTGGCAGGCAAGAAAAGAGCTGAGAGGTTCATCCTAGGACATCACAAGGTCCACCCTTCTGGGATGGCTTTTAACGTCCCATAACTGCATAAAAATATTTAACACCAGAGTAGGTCAGTCAGATCCAGATTAAAAGTAACAGAAAAATTCATGTAACATTTAGATCTAAACTTGAATCCAGGAAACCTTTAGGTTAGATAATGTTTTCTTGCTCTTCAGATAATGGTTTTGTGTGAGTTTACATCTTTACTTCCTACGATATCCAGATGCTACGGTACTAGACTGTCATGATGCAGAGTCAGTCTACTATGGGATCCTGAAAATAGGAAGACTCTCTAATCTTACATAAAGCTTTTTTTTTTTTAAGGAAGCCAAGCACTTATTTGGATAAGCTACAGAAATATCATAGCTAGCAATTTGCATGCATCTGGTCTAGCAGGAAGGAAAGGAAATCATTACTGCTAGTATCCCAAAGGGATCTCCAGTATACTGGAGATGCTTCATCCAAAGGTGACACAGAAATGCTGACTGATCCCTATCACCAACAGTTCTTTGCCACCTTTAATACTAGCCAATTATCAAGCTAGTAAGTGGTTCAGTACAACACAAAAGAAAAAAATCAGGGCAGCATTTAGCCAACTGCCAAGCCTGTTTAAATGTGTCTGAAAGTGGCACTGAAGTTCGAAAGAAATAGTTAATCTGAAACAATTCCTCTGTAATGAGTCCTTCCTGTCAAAAAGCTCTTAGAGTTAGGCAGCCAAATGATGAATTACCAGAAACCAGAAAAAAAAGGTACTAGAAAACTAGGGTGCCTTATTCCCTTGATTGACCTTTTTTTCTTTACCTAAAACTTTAAAATGTCATGAGTTACCAGCAGCTCTCAGCACAGTAATTTTTTTACCATAGTTTACATCTATATTGCTTAATTAATTTAAACACTATAACAGTAACTTTTTCAGAAAGCTGTTTTGGCAGCCAATTTTACAAAACAAGGAAGAAAAAAAAAGAAAGAAATCCTAGATAAGTATAAATTTAAGCAGATGTGAAGTGTGCAAGTTTTGTTCATTAGCATAATAAAGTCAGTATTAAATGTCAAACACAAATGTTTTTTACCTAATAAAAACAGATTATCCCAGAATAATTAAACAAATTATGTTTAACATAACTTACATTCCCACAGTTAAGGTCAAATTAACAAATCATTGGGCTTCTAGAGAAAATGGCAGTTTCATTTGTTGCTTAAATAATGCTTTGTCATACATAGTGATATTTGCCTGGGTAGTATCTTAAATTATTTGTGATCTTTCTGCTTGTAATTGCTATGTGTTAGTAAAATGTAAGATTTATAGGTCTTCTATATGATACTGGACCTGAGCAGAAGAGAACACTGACAGGCCAGACCATGTCAAGCTCATGAGCAAAAGTAGTATTAAATAATGATACGACCTTTAAAAGGCTGGTGTAGCTGTCAACAAAATGGGTACATAGGTTTTCCCCTCAAATTATTCTAAACAGCTCTAGAAAGATTCATGACAATACAAAATGGATATGAATAAATATTACGAGCTACCTGGATATTAAATGCAAACTGCTTTCTATTCCAGTGCAAGAAGTTGCTTTGCTGTGATAAAGCTCATCTATTTGCACACCAACTTCATATCCATTTGACAAATCTCAGTAAAAGAGCAACCCAAATATTTATGAACGTGCATTTTCTTTGATAAAGGTCATTTGAGAATGTGAGGTCATATCACCGAGTGTTAGATCTGGAGTAACAAGCATGGTGCAGAGGTATTCCAGTTTACTGCTTCAGGTGGACAGCCAAGACAAGAAGCTATACTATTCCTGTGTCTTGTAGGAGGACATAAAAGGCCAAACCTTGGGCGTTTTTTCTTTTTTTTTTTTTTATAAGATGGGGAAACAGAAGCTATGGTATGTCCCCAAAAAAACATCATTCACAATGTTGGTTCAAGGTCAAAGGAAAGGTCAAATCATGGTAATAAATACACACAATATTGCAATGTCATAATATTGACAACAGATCTTGGAGTCAAATCCACAACCATCTGGTTTACTATTCACATATAGTAATGCAGTCTCTCTTGCAATGGTATTTAAAGCTGCAGTAGTAGGTTGCAAGTGCAAAGGATGCTGTACATGCCATAATGTATACAGGTGTCTACATTTGGAGAGGCAAGTCATTTCACAGGGTTTTGATATCCCCATCCAGAGAAGAGAGCTTTTGCAGCTTACCTTCATACGTGGTTCCCTTCTTTAAGCCAATTCAGAAGAGAGCAGGTGTACATCACACAGCATTTCCCAGAGTGGCAGCTTCTGTAAATGATCTCAGCTTGGACGCCCATAGCCCAGTGTACTCAAAACAAATTACTAGTTTTCAAAATCCATTTTGAAAGCACAATTCCACTCACTTTTACAATGATGCAATCTAGTTTTGCAAGGACAATGCAGTGCACAGGTTTTCTTATGTCATGTAGATGCCTAATTTCTGTTTCTTGCATTGGGTCAATAAAATTTTTTACTAAGTTTTGTGCTGCCGAGAATAATAATTTCTCATAATTGTGATGTATTTTTCTCTTGATCTTCTGAAGAGAGTTGAAACATACATATGCTGGTGTGTATATATGTGTCTAGAAATTAGAAAGGGAAAGGCAAACTATTTTGAAGTCACTGTGTAATAGTGATGAATAGTATACTGTTATTTTGCTTAAAGCATTGTTCTGACATCTGTACTAATTATATCACAACTTCTTTTAAAAACAACCTTTTTTAAAAACAGAAATGTGCTGTCTTTCTGATAGACACTGATTCCAAACCTATCACCATTGCATTGCTTGGTTTCCGGATGGAAAAGAATTATTACAGATAAAAATTGCTTCAGCTATTCATGGCTAGAAGAAATCGTTTTCTGTGATTGCCCTATTGTAATATCATTTTTATTTGAAAGAAAAATATTTGTTTTGAGGGGGCATATTTCTTTCTTTGCTAGTTTCACACAACCCTTGTTTTCTCTGGGTCTACTTTCTTTCCAACTTGCATATAGGATACTATTCCATATAGAAATTTTGTTGACATACACTCCATGCTATTTGGAATGTAATTAAATTGGTGTTCACTCTGAATAACATCAGATGTATTCTTTATGTATGAGAATTTCAGTCACTCCAAGTACTGGCTTCACCTCAGCTTTTCCGGACACCTAGAGTAATTTGGAAACCATCACCATATTCATAATCCTGGGGGTTGTTTAAGTCTCCTGTACATGTCCGCACTTCAGTTTAACAGAGTTTATTGAAAAATATTTCTGGAAATAACTAAATCAGGAAAAGTCTTGTGTTGGTGGTGTATGCTATACATTGTAATATGTCAATATTGTCTTTTCATCTAAAGTCATCCCAATGTCAGCATTGCTCAGTGGAATTAGCAGAGTAGTGAAGTATGTCTTGTACAAATATAACACGACACTGTTCCTGGACCAAAGTCTCAAGAGACTTTACAAGAAAAAATTTTTGCCACTTAAAATAAAGATTAAGTTCAAAGATCCCATACTTCAAGTTCATTACAATTCTGGCAAAATGTACCATTGAAGGAAATTTTCATGAAGTGTTTTGTTTCGAAAATGGAGCATTGAAATATCTTGACTTATCCATGTTTTCAGTAAGAAATAATTTCATTTTTAAAAGTACCAATAAATGTTTAAAACTGAAAATTAAGTGAAACTTTAATTTAAGCCATTTTTTCCCTCTTCTTTTTGTTTAACTCAAAATATGATGGAGAAGGAACCATTTTACAACTTTGAGATTTTTCTTTCCTTTTTATAATGAGCATAATACAGGTTATTCCTACATATCCATTTGCCTTCTAACTGGAGAAGAGACAAAAGAAAGGGGGAATGATATGACATTTTCTCCATTTCATTGATATTTATTTCTTGTATACATAAATAACACTGGAAATCCCTTGTGAATTACTAGCTACTGTCGCCAGTAAGTAAGATCCCAAAACATGTAATTGCTAAAACCTGAGCAGTTCTAAAGGATGCAGTTCATATGGCAAAAGAAAAACATAGAAAGAGATTTGTCAATCTAATCACTGTTACTCCCATTATTCTCATGTCTATTTCTCTCCTATTAAAATTAATGAGAACATTGTGACCAAAATTCTATAAAGTTCTATAAAAATTGAGACCTTTTTAATGTGAAAACACCAAAAAAGGGCCTAGAAAATTCCATGGACCTTTGGGTCCTTGTGCATCAGGCCACTAATGAGACAGGGAGAGGTTTCTTCTGAGTTTAATTTCAAACTGTTTCCAACATTACTTTGGTCTTGCTGAGATTCACCAGAGCAAGTCCTTCTTTGTGAGATACCTGAACCTACAAGGGAGTCTGATGACCGAGTAAAGACAACGGTGACATCAGGAATTAATAAGATACCTAATTGAATGCCATCAGTGTCCTATTGTCTTCTGCAATACAGCCCTTCCATTGAATTATATGGGTTTCTTTAGGTTTCTAAATTAAATTTACTGTTTTCTGCTAAATTTTCTTAGCTACATAATGCCATGTCATGGGTCTCCATACTGGGAACAGAGACAAGCCAATCCGATGGATCTTGAAGCTAATAGTTTCTCAGAGAAGCACACTAAACCTCAAAACTTCTATCTGTATAAGTGGATTTCCTCAGAAAAGGACTGTGAGCTAGACAAAACAGTAGCAAGGCAGCAGGTAAGACTTGCGTCACCTCTATCCCTTTTTTGGCTTACTGCTTCAGGGGAAATAAGTGTCATTACATAATTTGATTTTGCAGAAGGTCTTGGAAATGTTAAACCATCTCTAGAGGTAAGGTTATGATGACTTCAAAATGATAGTTGATTTATTGACAATTAAAGATAAAATCAGGTTTTATTATCATGCCTGAGAGAGATAGCAGTTCCTCTCAGCAGTATATATTTCCCAAACAAGTTTCTACCACAAAAAAGGTTCATGTGGCAACACATATGGAATTTTGCAGCTACCGTCTCTATCGAATACTAATAACCACTGTGTGTCTCACTGAAAACAAGAAACAAACATTTTTATTTTCTTTTCATTTTAGCTGTAATTCATAAGCTGTGGTTACAAGGACAGGTCTGTGTTCCCTTGCTAACTCATCAGCAAGGCAAACAAATGCCAAATCCTGCACTTGGGGAGGAACAATCCCAGGCACCAGTATATGCTGGAGGCCACCCACCTGGAAAGCATCTTTGTAGAAAAGGACCTGGGGGTCCTGGTGGATGCCAGGTTGAACATGAGCCAGCAACGTGTCCTTGCTGTGAAGAAAGCTAATGGTATCCTGGGCTGCATCAGGAGGGGTGTTGTCAGCAGGTCAGGGGAGGTGACCTTTCTCCTCTGCTCAGCACTGGTGAGGCCACCCCTGGAGTACTGGGTCCAGTTCTGAGCTCGTCAGTATAAGGGAGACATGGACATACTGGTCCAGTGAAGTGCCACAAAGATGGTGAAGGGAGTGGAGCATCTCTCATATGAGGAGAGGCTGAGAGAGATGGGACTGTTCAACCTGGAGAACAGAAGGTTCAGGGGCATCTTTTCCACTTGTATAAATACCTGATGGGAGAATGTAAAGAAGATGGAACTAGACTCTCTTCTCTGTGGTGCCCAGTGACAGGACGGAAGGCAATAGGCACAAACTGAAATATGGGAAATTCTTTTTAAACATAAGAAAAAAAGAGGCTTTTTACTTTGTGGCCAAACTCTGGAGCAGATAACCCTGAGAGGCTGGGCATTCTACAGCCTTCAAAACCTGACTGGACATGGTCCTGAACACCTGCTCTAGGTGATAAGCTTTTTGAAATGCACATGGATTTACCTGATAAGAGTGCAAGTTTCAGACTGGTCTGCCATGCACTGGGCAGCCTTAGAACTCAGGTGGTGGCTGAGAACCCTACCCTGTAAAAAAAATGCAAAAACATGTAGGAAAAAAGAAAAAAAATTGCCAAGACCTACAGGGGGAAAAAATGCACAACAATGTACAAATCAATACACAACAATTCTTCTACAGAGACAACGTACTTTGTAACATATACAGTGACAGCGAGTGTTTTTTCCAGAACTCATAGATATATTATGGCTCTCCCGTCCACAGGTCTTACAGGCACAAAGAAATCTGTAACACATAATCTTAATTATGTTCAAGTAAGGGAGGTAATATGGTGTTACAGATTTCTTTGTGCCTGTAAGACCTGTGGACGGGAGAGCCATA
>VZTQ01012948.1:101780-207652 GCA_013400755.1 Pelecanoides urinatrix | reverse complement strand
GAAATAAAATTGCACATGGGCAAGGAAAAACTGGTCTGTCAGGATAAGAGATACTGTGCCCTCTATTGGTAACTCTAATTTGTCCATGGACTTTTCATGTGATTCTCTGGAGTTCCTGAACTGTGGCTGGAATTTGCAGGAGCATTTTGGTGCTTAACTTCCTTAATCTCCTTGGACAATTTCCAGTCTAGTTGCTTCTAACTTGTCAAACTCCAAGAATTTGTAGGAGTGGACTCACTGGATCATAAAATGGATGAGGTTGGAAGTGACCTTTGGAGGTCATCTTGTCCAACCCCCATGCTCAAACAGGGCCACCTACAGATTGTTGCCTAAGACCATATACAGTTGGCTTTTTGAATATTTCTAAGGATGGAAACTCCACAACCTCTCTGGGCAATCTGACTCATTGAAAGCATTTTGTGAAGAACTTGCAGATCTATGGTGTCTGGAAAGAGCAGAAAATTCTGAATATCATACACATAGATTCAAGAAAGTCTCTCCATCTGAAACAATGAATGTTAGACTAAATTATGGTTCAGTTATGAAGTCTGAAAATGAACAGAAAATTATGTTTTGGTATTTTTGTGGAAAAACAAACAAACTAACAAACATACATTTTGATTCTTTGATTTTTTTTTCCTTTTCCTGGGGAAAAAAAATGACATTGTTTTATTTGAGTTTTTGCTTGTTTTTACTTCCAAAAGTGAGGCCAGATTTTTGTTTAAAAATATTCTGATTTGTAGTAATTCTAGGGGAGAAAGGCACAAGTTTTACTGATTAAAAAAATAGCTTGTCTTAGAAGATGAAGAGGGTAGATTTTCATATCTTTCCTCATTACCAATGGCTTGTCTTTCCTGGGAGGCTGCATCGCGTTAGAGACATACTTCAATGAGAATGGTTTCTGATTTTATCACAGACAAATCCTCACCAAAAGGAAGTTTTTGCAAATCCATACTCTCTTTCTTGTTAACTGACCTATTCTTCAGCCTTGTAGTTTTCTTGAAGGTAGGCAAAATTTACAAGACAGCAAACACAGAAGCCCAGTTTATCTGCAGAACGTTTTTTTATAGCAGGGAGGAACATGTCAAGAACATGTCTCTGGTGAGTCTCTCAAAATCAGAGGATCAGCTCAAATATTTTTAGATAAGAAATGAACATTTACACTGAAATCTTACATATCACAAACCACAGAATCTCACATTAATTTGTGCAGAAAGTGTAGGGAATTCTTTCTTGATTGGTTTATATTTTAGAGGAAGTAAACATCCAGCTGAGGGGAAATCTACTGATTTATTATATTAGCTGTCTAAAATTTATATATCTTCAGGTTGGAGGGCCTTACCAATCTTTGCCTGTAAAAGTGAAAGTTCTACAGTAGCTAAAAATTTAGCTACAGGTAGAAGGTGTATTTTGGTTTCTCTCCATATGTCACAATAGTAATGGAAAAAAATTTCTAAAATCAGTAAAGGATAAGCAGATTTTGCCTAATAGGACTTCTCACTCATCAAAGTCTATTAGGACAGCAAAATAATTCTTGCATTTTTCTATCACTCCATTGACAGAAGTGAGGCCTTTGGTATTATCCAGCTTATGTTGCAGGTTGTGGTATATAGGTATTTTAGTGTGGGGTGGGGTGGTTCTTTTTAAGCAAAAGAGAAAATTGAGTCTAGAATCTCACAAGAAACTGGAGGAAAGGGAGGACTCATTACACTCTTTAGAACAGTCCAGTTTGGATGGTAATGCACAGGTTACCTATTCCTGATGAAGAAGGAGAGAAAAGAAACAGCCAGTGAAAGCTAGAGGCGAAAGACACATGTGTAGGGTAGAAAGGGAATGGGTAACACCCCATGGTAGTAGGTGAGAAGTTATTATTGGACCTGTTGTAAGTATTGTTTTAATGATGACAGCAGTAAGAAAGTAGAAGCTGATTTTTATACTTTCTTTTGCCTTTTCCAGCCATCTATGTATGTGTGTGAAAGGCAAAGTGCAACATGTGACTTTTTGAAATGAGTGGTATTTAGCAGAAATGCATAATCACACAAGATGCCAAGGTTCTAGTTAGGGTCCAGTATTTTGGCATTCGGTGGGTTCTTCTCTGCCAGCCATGGCAAGCCATTGTACCTTTCAAAATGTTGGGCCCTCTGCCCACTGCAGCATAGCTTCCCATGTGAGTCTGAGTTTCACACTCCAGTGTAAAACTTGGCCTTCTAAAAACTTCACCCATTTAAGAAAGCAAGATATGGGTGATTTTGGAAATGTTGCTCTTGCCATAAACTCCAGTGGGAAACAACTGG
This sequence comes from Pelecanoides urinatrix, assembly GCA_013400755.1. NCBI lineage: Eukaryota > Metazoa > Chordata > Aves > Procellariiformes > Procellariidae > Pelecanoides > Pelecanoides urinatrix. Next base: position 205,358 of record VZTQ01012948.1, on the reverse strand, counting down.
ATCAGTTATGCTTTCCAGTTCTCCTGCTTATTTGCCACTCTAGATTAAGTGAAGTTGTGTAACATTTACATCTTAATATATTATAGACATTTTCTATTTATGACCATGTAGTAAATTTTGCTGCTGCTTTTATTACATGTAGGTTGAACTGAGTTCAGATGAATCCTCCTATTCATCTGGAAAAATGTGACCGCCCTAATAATCAATTCCAGTAAGAAACATTGAAATACTGAAATAAAATGCAAATGTCATCTTCCTATGCTTTCAGAAAGCCTCTGTGCTTGATACAAAACATCCAATTAAAAATGTGTTCTTTTGCTTTTAAAGCTGACAGTTTCAAAAGATAATCCACAACGGACCAACAGTTTGAATAACCAAAGGAGATGTTGAGACATACTTCACCTAAAAAAATCTCATGATGCATCCTACTTCATTATGCTCTTGCAGAACTGAAGTTTCACTCTTTCATTATGTATAAAGTAAAGAAGGGGATATTGTACAGTCTCTTTTTATGTTAACACATTTCAATGCATTCAGCATTCTCAGTGAACAGTTTCTGGCCACACATCTTTATTTTTATAGTAGATAGGATTTTTTTTATCTGTCCTGCTGTCCATATGTAAGTTGGCTTGACTTAAATAACCTGATCTTTTTCTTAATACAGCTTCTTTTCTATTAAAAAGCCTGGATTCCTAGTTTTCTTCTTATATTCATTTTACTTTATAGTCAGTTGACTGATTCAAAATGCCCTCTTGGAAATTAAAGGAAATCCACACGAGTTAAATGAAAATCAGCTCTCTCTTTGCTCTTAAAAATGCACAACTCATACAGTTTCTCTACATGAAAAATCTCTTTAGACTGGGAGACTGAATACAAGATTGAAGTTTCGCCTTTCCCAGCCCCCTCCACACTCCCTTTTCCTTTGCAAAATATGGGGGCTGTGCATTTTAGCACATACATAACTCCATCTATAGCTTCAGCAAACGGTGCATAGTCCTAACAGGAGGCAAAAAGCAAGCTTTGGAGAATTACTATAAAAACAGAGCATTCTGTGCCCATCTAAAGAACAGAGCTAACAGGATATTGTCTAGTCAAACAGTAAGGGTAAAAAGTCAGACTTAACTGAATTAGATAAAAGCTCCATGGGACCCCAACTTCAAATTCCCTTAATACCATTTTTCTAAAGGTCAAACATTCAAGATGTTTTCAGATTGATTTGCTACAGATGGATAATTTGTGTTAGCTCAATTATAAATCTTTTGGTGGATATAGATTCTTGCAAACCCTTTGCCTTTCTCTTCTGCCCATGTTTTCACAGAGTTGACCTTAACAGTCCGTTGTGAAAGTTCAGTTACTGGGCTAGCTTTATAAGCATCTTTCTGCTATCATATTGCAGTTCAAAGCACTCAGGGCTCAGAGTCTCTTTTTGTATGCTGGATTGTTCCTGTATGAGGAAGGTATTGCTTTCTCTACAGAAAACAAAATGGGTAGCTGTATTCTCTTTTGCTTGGTCTTTTTTTTTTTTTTTTTTTAAATTGCCTGTCTTTTCTTAAGCAGACCAGTTCAGAAATGTGTACTCAAATTCTCTTATTCTTTACCTTTGCAGCTCAGTATCTGAAGATCAAATGGAATCTGTGAACAGAAGCTCTTTTAGACGGGAGAGCTCATTCACACTGATGCTACAGTATTGCATTCTTCCTCTAAAAAATCTACTCACAAAAACTAAAAAAAATACTACCACTCGGCAAAAGGGAAGGCAAGTGTCATTTTCATGAAGGGTTCTTACAAGTAGAGACAAAAAGATAAATTTTCAAACTCGCCAAAGTTTTGTTTCCGAATCAATGGTTCCTACCTATAAGATTGGGCATGGCAACGTCAAGTTTCATTTTATTTTTTGAAAATGTATTTTAATACGATAAAATATCAAAAGAAATTAAAGGTAACTCTGAAAAAAGAAATTAAAAAAAGGAAGTGTGTCACTTGAAAAATGAAAAAACAAGTCTCTTTGACGTTGTTTTAAGTTTTGATTTGGTTTTCTTCTGAATCAGTCTTCCAGGTAAATTGACCCAAATTTAGACTATGATTATAGTGCAATGGAACATGGTCCCCCTAATCTTTCTCTAAATAGTTATCAAAAAATATTAATTATATTCTCAGATCCACAATGCCTCGGACTGGGCATAACAGCAGGTTGTGAAGAATTTGCTTTCCCGCTAAACATGACAGCTTTTCTTTCCTTTAAGCATAGATCAAAGACAGAAGCCAAGTAAGTGCAAAGGACTCTAGTCGTACTGGATAGAAAACATATCAGCTTTTCATAAGTCAGTCACTGTAGTTAATGGCTATCTCGTGCTTGGAGTGCAAAGTATATCACACAGTTTGCAACTTTGGGAACAAAATAGCAAAGAAATCTCGGAGGAAATTTAATTAGCTGGACATCTCCTGCAGCCTAGTAAACTAGAGCTCCATTAATCATTGTCATATACCTCATGAAGCTATTCGTACCTCTGCCACCTCTGTTGCGTAAAGCATTAAGGTAAAGCAGAAGAACGAAGGAAACACCTGCAAGCCTCCTGGCAAAGGGGGATGCCTCTTCATACTTGCTTCGGGAAGGGCTTGTGCAAGATATGACACTGGCAACCAGCAGCCTCTGAGCTTTGAAAGTTCACCAGATGCTGGCCTTATCTTTTAAACAGATCTAATAAACTACTCATTGTAAGACAAGATGAAAAGAGAGAGATAAGAAAAATAAGACAAGGAGGGGAAAAAAAAAATCAGGCCATGTTTGGGGAAAACTGCCCTCAATATTACAAACTATGTGACAAAGGACAACTAAGTCCTGTTTTCACAACCGAAGATTTATGTGCTTCTCCCTCAGGTGTGCCCATTAACACACAAATCTGCTCAGGTTTTCTCATTTTTCTCATTCATCTCCATGAAGTAAGTGGTCATACAAGCATACAGAGCTAGTGCTTGATCTCTCAGTGTGAAAAATGTAGTGCATTAGCACACCATTAATTCTACTCTTTTATGAATCTCAGCTTTGCTTTCTTGCCATAGTATAAAACCAACCTGCAGTTTTGAGAGGTAAACAATTAAAAATATATTATTTATTAGAAATTCAATAAAGGAGGCTGCAGGCTCTGGACCAGTAAAATGAGTGTTTCAGGAAGGCTTTGACAGAATTTTTTACAAGTGTTTGGTTTTTTGGAGCTAAAAGCCTAAGATCTGGGGAACAGGTTTATTAGATGATTATAAAGATTTTACCACTCCTGCAAAGCCGAATTCCGTTTTAAACCAATATCACATGTAAGGGTTATATGTGCCCTAATACGCTATGCTGTTACGAGGGACCACTCAAATTTATCCCTAACTATTTAATTAGCTTTGAAAGCCTTAGCTTTTTTTTTTCTTTTCCCTATACACAAGACAGCATAGCAGGGTCAAAGCTGTAGACCACTGACTGCTTTTAAGCTGCATGCCTTCATGTCAGAGACCTCCTGCAGCCAGCATGACAGGCTGCTCACTGATCACTGCTTGCAGACAGCTGCTTTCTGAAAACTTCCTGCAAGCTGTACAACATGGGGTCATGGCTTGGGTGGGAAGAAGTGGTCTGGGTCATTTGCGTGGAAGCCTGAACCTCCCCAGACCTAACCAAAAAACTGCAGATTAGATACAGCAGGAAGGCATGCTGTGTGCCCTTTTCTCTGTTGCTCACCTAGTACAATGGCAGATAACCACATCTCCAGTCTGCCCCACCAGACGTGGAAATATCCCCATAAACTGAGCTCGCAGCTTGCTCGGGTCAGCAAGGCACTAAGGCACATGAGGAAATGTGGCTGATGTTTGGAGCAAAGTCATTCCAAGCAACCTTCAGGAGTGCACATAATTGGAGCCTTGAATACTTGGGGACTTGGCTGTCACATCTCTCTGTTCAGCCCATGGGCAACCTGCAGAAGGCTGCAGCCCCCAAGGGCAGTGGGTGAGAGCACAAAAGCTGCCAGCACCCAGGTGCGTGTGGCAGGTATGAGCTTGGTCATGACTCTACCCAGCCATACTAACCACGTGCGACCCCACTTGGTTAGAGCCAGACAGCCTGCTTTTGTTCCTGACACCAGCATTTTTGACAGTTTGCCATATTTTCAGGGGACAAATCTCAAAAATTTCAAACATCCCTGATGAAACATAGTTTTTACTGGAGTTGCTTGGAAAAGACTGTGTCCATTTAATTTTGCTATTTCTAAAGTGGGAGGTCTGATTCTTCTGCAAGTGAAATTGTTAGACGTAAAGAACTTTTTTATTTTCTACCTCCTGGCAAACCCCACAATAGTGCAGGTCTGCCGCTGGCAGTATTTTCACTTACAAAGAAAAGCAACTGCCCTAGTACTGCATGTATCAGACAACAAAAACAATGAGGCTGAGTTTATTCAGCTCAGTGCTGAAGTGGTTGGTAGATCTGTATGTTACATCAGCACAGACAAATATACCCATCCATTCTTGGGGAAAAAAAAATATTAAAAAAAAATATCTCTGCAATGAAGCTAACATTGTTTTCTGAATATATATAGGTGTTAAGAAATACATACTTTATGCAAAGGAATAGAACTAAAACACTCCAGCTGTTCTTCATTTTTAGTTCCCCAGAGCTGTTTAAGCTACTACAAAATTAACTGTGATATTCTATGTACAGTTTTGGTAGCCTTATTTTCAAAACTAGCAACAACAAGACAAACTCCATTGCACATAAATATGTAAATGTCAGGTGTTCTTGACATTCCAGTTCCACATTTGTGAGGATGACAGAAGACATAAAACTGGATTTTTAATCTCAATTTATGCAGTCGTGAGTAGTATAAAGAGCTTACCTCAGGATGAAATGGATACGGTAAATTTGGGTTCACAGGGCCTTCATTCTTATGGGTTTTGGTGGATTGTTTTGCTTGTCTGACTGCTTTGCAAGGGATAACATGTTTCCACGTAAACAATTTGGCTCCTCTAGTGGTTGGGCTAACATCTATGCACTTATGCAAATCTGAGGCACCCACATGAATTTCACTATCCCACTGTAAGAGAAAGAACAATCCATGAAGAGCAATAGGTTTGCAGTTGTCTTTAAGGTCCAGAGTTCAGTTATTTCAGTAGGTGTTAAGGACTTTTGAAGGACTGGCCACCACCTTTATTATTTGAACAAGAATACAATGGTTTTGGTGTTAACTACGTTTTTTAATTTAAAACTCTTCTGAGTCACAAACTAGGTGGGTTACTGTCCTGGTTTCAGCTGGGATAGAGTTGATTTTCTTCCTATTAACTGGTATAGTGCTGTGTTTTGGATGTAGTGTGAGAATAATGTTGATGACACACTGATGTTTTGGTTGTTGCTAGGTAATGTTTATGCTAGTCAAGGACTTTTTGTCTTCCCATGCCCTGCCAGGTGTGCAGGGGGCTGGGAGGGAGCGTGGCCGCGATGGCTGGCCCAGCTGGCCAATGGGCTATTCCATACCATATGACATCATGCTCAGCATATAAGGCTGGGCGAAGAAGAAGGAGGGGGGGATGTTCGGAGTGATGGCGTTTGTCTTCCCAAGTAACCGTTACGCGTGATGGAGCCCTGCTTTCCTGGAGATGGCTGAACACCTGCCTGCCGATGGGAAGTGGTGAATGAATTCCTTCCTTTGCTTTGCTTGCGTGCGCAGCTTTTGCTTTCCCTATTAAACTGTCTTTATCTCAACCCATGAGTTCTCTCACTTTTACCCTTCTGATTCTCTCCCCCATCCCACCCGGGGGGAGTGAGCGAGCGGCTGCGTGGTGCTCAGCGGCTGGCTGGGGTTAAACCACGACAGTTACATATAAAAATAGATACCATATTTCTAACTTGGAAAATCTGTTTAAAGAATATTTATAATGTCTGCATGTACGTATACATGGATGGTGGTGAAGGCTTTACATTTAAAATGTATTTTGAAACATGGTGTATTTACCATATTGAAATAATTAATTCATTTTAGCATTAACTAGTAGTTTGACAAAGAAGGCCTTGTTCTGTGAGGGGAATCTACCATAAAGTCACTTATCATTCTGGAGACTCTGAGGTTCCAAATATATGGGGGGGGGGGGAAATCATTTTTTCTCTCCTCTGTGGGGATCCGCAGAGAGTAATTTAAAAAAGCAATGGGAGTGTCAGAAAGCAACTATCCCTGCCCTGAAAAAGAGGTGTTTTCTCCCTGAATTCTATCAAATCACTCTATCCTTTCCAAGAAGTGATCGATTCTGTTAATTAAATAGGCTGCAGGGTAGCAGCAAGCTTGTTCTACATCATCGTTTCTGCTTCTGTTTCAAAAGTGTTTTTCCCTGCTCCAAATTCTACACTACTGTGCTATAGAGCAATGATGCAATTGTGTGGGAAAGCTCAGGCTTGGGTGGTAATGTCACAGCAACAAACAAAAAGAGCTTTGCAGCAGTGGAAAGTTAACAATAACAGAAATAGGTGTTATGTTTTACAAAGCAACTTTAGAGAAGAGAAAAGTGAACACAAAGCACAAACAGCGGGATGTTTAAGCTTCAGCATGGGAGGTTTATTAACCAGAGTAATTTCTTTAGCTATTCTTATAGTCTTAATCAGAGTTATATATCAGCATTGCTAACATATTTACTTTGTCAGCATCCCTCTTTGTAATGGGAGTGTTTCCCAGAGGAGAAGCCAAAGTTTCCTGGACATTGAGGACTCTACAAGAAAGCAAAGTTTGCCTTGAAACCTCTAGACTTTCAGACTCATCTTTGAAAATACTGAAAGGATAGCCAGATCTTTTTTCCTGGCTTATTCATTGAGCTCCATCTTTTAAAAGCACTTCGACAAATATCTTGAAGGTTTGGAAGGCATAACTGGTGTATTTGCTCAGTGAATCTCCCTGGAGCCGGTGAGCTGCTCATCTTCTTCCAGCTCTGGTTAGTGATTGCCTGGAAGGAGCCCATGGTTTCTGTTCCACCAGGCACTTGTCATTTGAAAGAAGCCAGACAGGAGATGTGACCCCTGGAGAGGAGAGTTAACTGAGTTTATATGCCAGGAAGATGTTTACTCTCCCTGCCTCGGTCCCCTACCATGTAAAGTACAAATAATGACATTTATCTTCTCCTTCTTTTTGTCTTTCTGTTGTAAAGCTGAAGTCAATAAACTCCTCAGGACCAGGTTGTCTCTTTGTAGGCATGTGTTCATGGCCCCTTAGAGACTTCCAACAAAGCAATTATGCATTATCTGGCTATTTACAAGCAGGATGGACAACCTAAAAATTTTCATTCAATTCTGTGGGTTTTAACAGCCCATAATCCCTGTAGCCTGGCAAGGGAAAAGTTGATGCTATCCTTAAATGATTCCTAAATAGACAGAAGTTTACAACTATTTTCTTTTTCAAGTGGGTCATCTGTAAGATCTATCCAGACAGGTGCATTTGACAAGTTATGAAAGCTCTTTTACAGATGATTTATTGATACCTAAAAAAAAATCTTTTGTGATTGTTAATTTCCATATCAAAATGGGTCAGAAAGTAAATTAATAAAAGTAAAAATTTCTTTTAAAAATATCTGTGATAGGTACCAGCATTTCTCTGTATTTCACAGCAGATTCACTCTTCAAACTGGCACAAAGTAACAGAGGTATGATTCTGATTTCTGAGGCTGGCCCTGAAAAAAACAGTTATAAGAAGAAAGCGGACCAGTATTTGCAGCTATACCCGCAAAAAATCACAGTAAACAAAGGCTCTTTATCCTGCCATTTGCCACTGATAAGAGAGATATCAGGCACCAAAAAAAAAAAAAAAAAATTTCTCCCTCTGAACAGTGCAGTGGCTGCTACAGTTTCCCAGGTGGGATGGAAACACATGGAATCAATATATTTTCTAATAAGTCACCGTTTTCACGCCTCAGCAAGTCAGAGTGTGGTAAAGGAGAGGTGCATTTCCCTCTGGTGCCACTGAGGCACGCTTTACTGTCCGAAGCAGGAGACACCAGGGCACTGTTCAGAGAGGGACAGCAGGTCTCACTCAGAGGCCTGGGAAGTGCTGGTAATTGAAAGAGAAGATTGAATTCAACAGTTTTGCCTTCTCGCAAAACTAATTTTCACAAACTGTTAAACATGCTGTAATTAAACAAATTCTCAGAAAGGTGATGATTGTATATATCCTGACAAAACGCTTCTGGTAACAGCAGCTTTTTCCAGCTATGAAGTAATTTTGACAGTCATCCCATCTGCATCTACTGTGGATGGAAATGGATTCTAAAATCAAAGAAAGCCCATGAACGAATTAAAAGCAGGGTTTTCAATGACCCCTGCCTAGTCTGTTTTCAATAGCTGCACTTCATTAAAGGCGCAAACAACAGGCTTAGATACTAAAGCCAATACCTTCAGAGTAGCCCTCCAAACATGTATCTCTCTAAGGTTTTAAGCTGCCACCATTAGCAAAGTGTCTGAGCTTGTTCCCTAAGAAATAATAGCAAAATGACCAACAGAGTCATATAGCTTACCATATTTTCTGGTGTCTTTGCTTCTGTTATGATTAAGAGCAGCTTTCTTAGTTACTACTAATGATGTCACTGACATATCGCTGTTGTCAGTAAATAGGTTCCTCAAATGAAACATGCACACACACACCTAGGTAGTATGCTTAAATCTCAGTAGTACCTGTATGATAAGCAAATTATTCAGAGATGCCTGTCCTCCTGAAAGATGGAACAATGCCCTCAAAATATCAAAGGAAGCCATGAAAAATAAAGCAAATTCATCATTCACTCTGATAACCAGCCCACCTACACACCAAAACTCCTGCCCAATTCCTGAAGGACAAACTGGAAAAAAAATTAAAAATCATCCCAGGCCTATGCCACAGTCACCTATTAGATATCCATGGGGTTGAAATGTACACAGTGAACATGGAGAACACTTCAGAGTCTATCCACTTTACAATCTGTCCATAAAATTGTTTCTCTGGAGGAATTATTCTAATTAAAAAAAAAAAAAATTCCTTTCAAATTCTCACTTGCAGTTCTCAATTCTGACTTTTTTATCCAACAAACATAAATTCCAGCTAACAGCTTCTCTGTCCTGTGTTGAGGAAAATCCTTGCTTAATGTACTGTGTTAGCTCTGACCTACCAGGCTTTAGGCAACTCCAGCTATTAGCTGCAATAACTTGTTTATGCCTAGAGAGGTTTGACCACATTTTCTCTTGAGCCTCAGGATCTGGGCTTGACACAATCTGTTGTTTTAATAAAATCTATGACAGTCTTTGTGTTTTAAATCTATGCACTGGCCCACTAATGCCTTTCATCTCAGAACAGGGTATAGCACTGTTCCAAGTAACACTGCCAATACTTCTGCTACGCCTCTGAAACTCCCAGGTTTGAAAGAATACTGTAAAAACACAGATCAAGCTGCAAAAAGTGTGGTATCTTCTCCTCAACCAGACTGCATTTTAGGTGCATACTAAATAATACAGCAAGTTACTCTGTTTGGTGTTTTTTTCTGGTGCGGAGGGCAGGAAAAGCATCACAGAAGGGATGGCAGAGTCTTCAGAAGAAGTGAATTCAGCATGATGGCTTTCCAAACTGACCTTAGGAATACCAAACTTGTATGAAACCAGCAACTCCCTATCCCTCATGTGTATCAATTTTTTGGCAAGGAGTGTATTCACCACTGACATGAGCATTCCCAGTCTCAGCTGGTGTCATTCAAGACAGTTGTCAAGTATGTCCAACATCCACTGATGCCCTGTCCCCTTCAGCTGTGCAACTGGCAGTTTAAAGTTCCCAGCACTAAAGTTACAACTGCCTTTTGCCTGAATACTGATAAGACACAGGCATAAAGAATAGCTGCTGCCAGTAATTGTGGGGGAAGCTCAAGCACACAAAGAGCCTTCACAACAGAGAAATACCCAGTGAGAACCTGTGGGGATAAGGTCCCCATGCGGAAAAACCTAGCCAGCAATGTGCTGCACTGCTGAAATTTTAGCGTGGGATTGAATTGTACTACCAAAATGTTTTCTTTTTCATGAAATGTGTTAGTGTTGGAGTTTTTCTCTTTCATCAACTTAAGTCTCATTCAAGAACATGCAGTTCTGTTAGATATCTGAACAATCATATTGCTCCTGGAAAGCAATGTCTGCTCCACTTGAATTCGACAATGAGCTCCTGCAACAAATGTACAAAAGGCTCTGTTATCCCTATAAAATTTGGGGCACATATGTTATGAGAGATGCAAAGGGGGAGTGCAGATTGTCCCTCTAATCATATTTTATTACCTGGTGTACATACAGCTGCACTGATTTCCAGAGTTAGCAGACTTATGTTCACCTTGCTTACATACCTCCTTGCAATGATTGTGTTCCCCAGCGGTGTGCAGAAGACAGATTTTTAAATGAATGATTAGCAATACTCTGTTGCTTCATTTGCCCAGCCCGTGAGGGAGCTGTAACCTCTTTAAGAGGGCCAATCTCTTCCGTATGACCTTGTCTTCTCTCAGTAAAGGTAAAAGCCTCATCTGAGCATAGTCCTTCAGTAATATAAGACTGGAATAGCTTCTCAAGCTATTCACCATAAGGATGCTGGTAATGTTATCAGTACATTTCTTGTTCTTTAGAAGAATGCTGACAGTTTTCAACGTGAGGACAGAAGGTTCCAGATGTCCTCAAATATGATTATTTACAAAGATGTGGCTTTAGTTAAAGAAAATCTACTCAGCAAACAGAGCAAATGCAAGAATCTGCTAGAAAAGAAAGTACCTGAAAAAGTTTAATTTCTCTGAGTGAGGGGAGAAACAAAGATGGCACATTACAAGTCCATGTAAACCGATGAAATACAGGAAATGGTTCCTGTAGGTAATGGAAGTTAAAATCTTGAGCCCACTGAGGTCAAGAGTGAGAAGGGCACAAAGTTCACCATTCATCTCCCTGTCTCCAGGGGACAGTCTGCTGGGGATGTACTGCACTGCAATGCTGATTCTAATGCAAAGGAGGTAGTGGTCTAAACTGGATCAGCAAACTTAGTAACACACAGGATTTCCATCTATGAAATCTCCAGCCACTTCATAAAACATCATATGAAATGGCAAACTGGCAATGTGATGCAGCTTGTCCAGGGACCAGCAGAAGGTCAGACATGAGGGTGGGGAGGCAGCTTGTCATCTCATCTACATAAAAATGGCCAGTCAGGATTATTTCCTCCTCTCTTTTCATTTCAGTGGTTTAGCATCTAATCCTTGTTACAGAATTAATTTTCTAATCCTTGCTAAACCACACATGGAAAAATAACAGCATGTTGGCCAACTGACAGCACCTTTGTAAACTTTGAAATCCCCTTGACATGTTTGTTTACTAATTTACTTCTTCAAATTACATATCTCTTCTCTATGTTTTTTTTTATGCATATATCTGTGTGTATTTACATATGCATGTATACATGCACATACATGCTTAAACACACACACACACACATACATTTATACATTCATTCCAGGAGCTTATGTTATCCATTCCTAATTTAAAGTGAGTCTATTCTTGCTATTAAAAAAGGTTATCAAATCAACACTTCAGTTTAATGAGAAATAGAAGAAACAAAACTTTTAAATGCAATTGTCTGTATGGAAAAGTACTGGTGGTTTCTCTCTGCTGATTGAAAATGTGCAGTAACTTGTAGAGGATGAATTTTTACATGGGCATGATCATCAGAAAAATAGATATGATTCCTTAAGAAAGAAAGGTCATTGCACTGCGCTCACAAATTCAGAGAGCACAAAGCAGGTTTTTATGCTTATTTGCTTGCTTTAATGTCCCAGACAAGCTCAACTGAAATAGGCTTGCTGGACAATGCAGAAAATTCAAGTATGAGGAAACCAGGCCCATCTAACCAAAACAAAATATACCCTGAAAGATTTAGCAACAGAGACATAGTAATACTCTGATATGCCCCTCTCTCCTGTCCACTCCCCCAAGGAAATATTTGGATTAACATAGAGTTTGGGGTTTGGGGGTTTTTCCCATTTTTTCAAGAGGGGGAACGGGGATAATCAATATACTAACAAAGCCAAAAGAATTCAAAATTTAAGAAACACGTTATGTCCAGCTATCCAACTGAAAAACAAATAAGCACTTATCACCTGTAAAATGACCTTGCAAAAGTGTCCTTGTTTGTTAAGACAACATGCACTGAATATCATTTTCATGAGAATACTTGTACTTTGGGGTCCTTTCAGAAGCATAGTAGACTTTGTATGTTATAAGTAGTCTCTGCTGTCATTTGAATGACATTACCTACTCTGTGATGACATGAGAAAGCTTGCTGCCTCTCACACTTCATCACAAGGCTGTTTTGCGAATTAGAGAATACAGATGATGTGAAAGTTTCATCTGTGTACTCACACAAAACAAGTTTGCCTCTAAAAGCCGTACATCAGCAGAATATAGTACAGTCACTAATGTCAGAGTGATGGAGTTGTTGAAAACCATCAAACTCGGATGAGCACAAAGTACAGCCTGCATTTCTACAGTGATGAGCAGGGAAAAGAAGTTGTGCCTCCTATGAACCCGTTGCACACAGGGATTGTGCCATCCCTGAACTACCATCTGCACAAATTGTCCACTTACCGTTGGCAGCATAATGCCTTCCTTTACAATTCAACTCAAAGCAATTATTAACAGATTTTATTTTAACCTCTTGCAAATGTGTACCTTATTTGCACACTCTACTCTGCCAGAAATCATATAGTCAGAACAGTAGTGCAGACTTAAAGTCACATACACTCTCAAGAGCAAAAGTAAATGCTACAAACAAAAAACAAAAAGAAATCCCACCACTCTGCTTTTTGAAACCTTGAATATTTCACTGGTTTCAAGGAGCTCAACTGCTTTCCTGCTTGCATTTTGTATTTGAAGTGGGTTTGGAATAAAGGAATGAACAAATTAACAGCCTTTATCTCCCCTTTGTAGAGACAAACAATTGTATTTAGTTGTTGCTTTCTTCCTAGGACACTTAACAAAAAAAAAAAAAAATAAAGAAATATTATAATTAAAATTGCATCCTGAGGTCCTAATTTCCTCAGGACTTATGAGACTAGACTTAGGGAAAGCATAAGGTCAGCCAGCAGGTCATTCAGCCTTTCCTCTTTCTTCGGGAACGATGCTTGGAAGAGAGGCATCTGGAGGAGAGCCTGCACTTGAGGTCTTGAAGCAGTCTTCAGCCTTCATGACAAGTCCACAGAAGTCTCAGCTCTGCACAGCCCTACACAAACAGTCAGGTAACACAAGCCAGACTTAGATATCTGCTCTGTGATAGCACGGTTTTGCCCATCCATATCTCCTACTTATCTTGTAATTTCCCCGTGGTCTATGGCTATATGTGCAAAATAATTAAGCAAGTGAACAAGCAAACAAGCAAGCAAATAAATAAAACTTTCTTCACTAGAAATGTGCCCCACGCTTTAACTCTCCATGTTTGCTTGTTTGTTTATTTGCTTGTATTTAGCCTAACTTTAACAACTAAAGCAGCCTTGAAGCACTGCCTCCTGCCCGAGGAAACATGTAATCCACTGGTAGCAACTTGGGAAAGACAACTACAAAAATTAAAAAGCAGAAAAGTGTAGGATACCTCAATTTAATATTTTATATTTTATTTTATTATGTATAGAATCTTCATATTCCTGTTGCTAGATGAAAAGAGGACTAACAGCCTAGCAGATCAAAGGGTGCACAGTCTGGAGGCAGAATCTGCCCCAATCCTTCCCAAAGCACTGTTCGGTACAGCCAGCCTCTGGCTGGAGAATGAGGCCACATAGTTATACCAAATCTGCTCCATGCAAAGAGTATAATAATTATTTTAAGTTCAATGTTTTGTCATCTGTAATAGCCAATCTGTTTCTGGAAAGCTAACAGATAACTAGATATGTTATAAGCCACTTAACATGGCTCCACAAAATATTTCTTATTTTAGCTGGACTTGCTGAATCCTTCTAATGAGTATATATTTTTTCCTTAAGCAGGATGATAGTAATAAATAAAATTTAATGAAAAATCTGGACAGTATTTTTAAATATGGTGCAGACTCCCATAGGTATATCTGTAAAATATATAAGCAGAGCAAAAATCAAGATGTGGAAGGGTGGGAAGTAAATGTGAGAAAGTTTTCAGGAATTCTTAATAAATCAATCAAGTAAATCCTCTGGGAAGTGTTTATATCCCAGCAATTTCAAGAGTCAGTTCCTGAATTTGCTTATCAATACCTTCTTGGATTTCTTACATATACCTTTATTCATTTGCAAGAATACATACCTTCAGAATCAGTATTCCTGGATTGTTATCTGTCAAGTAATTTCAAAGAGAAAGAAATATGAAATATGGAATTTAACTTCCATGATGGATTTAATAAAAACATAATTTTTTTCAATTCAAACAGTGCTCAGAGCAGCCACTGAAACCATGTCAATACTCAGATTAGGCAGCAAAAATAATATGCAACTATGGGCATTAAAACTATATGATCAATTACATTTTAATATATATAAACATAAGCCTAGGAAGAAGGGAGGCTGGAAAGACATTTGTTTAGTGAGATATGATAACTTTGTTCTACGTTATCGCCTTGTTCTCCTCTAACATTAAGTTAAGATGCTTGAGAGTCAGATTTTATCACCAGTCTGTTCTGGTGCTGCTTTCTGATCCAACACAGCCCTTCCCCACATTCACACAGAGCCTTCTCACAGGCATACACTGCTGTAAAAGAGGAGAAACAGGAAAATTAGTTCCAGGAACAGAAAGCACATACAGAAACAATGGAAAAAAAGAAGAAAGCGTGAAAGGTTTTAATGAAAATAAACCTAATATATTAAAAGTTCAACTGTCCCAGCATAGCTGTTGGCATATAGCTTAGCATGTCTTTCAGCTAGATTTTTTTTTTTTTATGAAATCATTTAGATTTCATGTACCTAGAGAGGGAATGAAGAATTTGCAAATTTAAGTTTATGAATCTAAATGAGAAGGGCAGTGGAAAATTGGGTTTTGACACTGAATGACAAGAAATTTCAAGGAAATGCCAGAGGCCACTTTTATTGTTACTGTTATTTAGTAGCTCCAAAAAGAGCAGAGAAGATAGGGAAGCACACTTGTGAAACCNAAAAAAAAAAAAAAAAAAATAAAGAAATATTATAATTAAAATTGCATCCTGAGGTCCTAATTTCCTCAGGACTTATGAGACTAGACTTAGGGAAAGCATAAGGTCAGCCAGCAGGTCATTCAGCCTTTCCTCTTTCTTCGGGAACGATGCTTGGAAGAGAGGCATCTGGAGGAGAGCCTGCACTTGAGGTCTTGAAGCAGTCTTCAGCCTTCATGACAAGTCCACAGAAGTCTCAGCTCTGCACAGCCCTACACAAACAGTCAGGTAACACAAGCCAGACTTAGATATCTGCTCTGTGATAGCACGGTTTTGCCCATCCATATCTCCTACTTATCTTGTAATTTCCCCGTGGTCTATGGCTATATGTGCAAAATAATTAAGCAAGTGAACAAGCAAACAAGCAAGCAAATAAATAAAACTTTCTTCACTAGAAATGTGCCCCACGCTTTAACTCTCCATGTTTGCTTGTTTGTTTATTTGCTTGTATTTAGCCTAACTTTAACAACTAAAGCAGCCTTGAAGCACTGCCTCCTGCCCGAGGAAACATGTAATCCACTGGTAGCAACTTGGGAAAGACAACTACAAAAATTAAAAAGCAGAAAAGTGTAGGATACCTCAATTTAATATTTTATATTTTATTTTATTATGTATAGAATCTTCATATTCCTGTTGCTAGATGAAAAGANCAGATTAGGCAGCAAAAATAATATGCAACTATGGGCATTAAAACTATATGATCAATTACATTTTAATATATATAAACATAAGCCTAGGAAGAAGGGAGGCTGGAAAGACATTTGTTTAGTGAGATATGATAACTTTGTTCTACGTTATCGCCTTGTTCTCCTCTAACATTAAGTTAAGATGCTTGAGAGTCAGATTTTATCACCAGTCTGTTCTGGTGCTGCTTTCTGATCCAACACAGCCCTTCCCCACATTCACACAGAGCCTTCTCACAGGCATACACTGCTGTAAAAGAGGAGAAACAGGAAAATTAGTTCCAGGAACAGAAAGCACATACAGAAACAATGGAAAAAAAGAAGAAAGCGTGAAAGGTTTTAATGAAAATAAACCTAATATATTAAAAGTTCAACTGTCCCAGCATAGCTGTTGGCATATAGCTTAGCATGTCTTTCAGCTAGATTTTTTTTTTTTTATGAAATCATTTAGATTTCATGTACCTAGAGAGGGAATGAAGAATTTGCAAATTTAAGTTTATGAATCTAAATGAGAAGGGCAGTGGAAAATTGGGTTTTGACACTGAATGACAAGAAATTTCAAGGAAATGCCAGAGGCCACTTTTATTGTTACTGTTATTTAGTAGCTCCAAAAAGAGCAGAGAAGATAGGGAAGCACACTTGTGAAACCTTAAACGCTATGGTTAAAGACTTGAATTTTATTCTGTAAAGGGCAGGGAATGAAGATGGACTTTAACAGGAGGAATTCTGTTTCAGGAAGAGAATTATTGCTGACTGTATTCAGTATGGTTTTGAGGTTTTGAGGAAAGAATTCAAAGCTTTGCCATAATTGCTCCTCAGAAATGGTTTGTGGGTGGATCAGTGGGTACTCAGCAGTACTTCAAATGAGACTCTTCCAAGGGCGTACATTTGGGCCTATAAAATCAAAAACACTATTCAAAAAGAACAAGTATACATAATAACACTAAACTATACCAAACACATATCATTATAAGACAGAATTATGAACATTCATGTCTGTGTACCCTTACATGCTGCTGTGCTCTAAGTGAAAGCCACAGGTTGGGGTTTTTTTTACCATTTGCCCGGACCGACTACCATTAGAAGCAAAGAACAATTCATTCATACAAAGGGACTTAAAGTACCACATAAAGAGAGAGAGGAAAAATTGCAAATGTCCCTTAGGCCTCCAGGAAGGCTATTATAAGTCAGTCATTTGCCTGCTACTGAATCAGACTTTGTTCATGTAAGAGACTTGACATCCTGGAAAATAGAGTAATTTAGGATTAGTATGCCTTTAATTTTAGATGGTTTAGTCTTCATACAATGTAGACCTTATTTATAATATTAGTAATTTTTAGAAGTCTGCAGAGCTTTCTGCTTCTATAAACTATTTTTCCCCAAACAGTCCTTTGACAGCCATTTGGTTGTTAAGAACAAGGTCATAAGAAAGACTGGTTTTCTACATACCAGAATTTTTTTACAGTGTTTCTCCTCTTTTCATCTTAGGCATGTTTGCTACTTAAAATATTTTGCTATCTTAACGACTTTGGTTAAAAGAGTAACATAAAATTTGCACCTTCCCTTCCTCACTTGTAGTTCAACATAGTAGTAACATGAAAAAGACTTGCATATTGATTTTTTATTTATTTCTGGCAAATATAGCTTATTTTCTTTGGGGAGCTATAGCAGTATAAAAGCATTTTTAAGCAAGCAGAGCAAATGTCATTTGACACCTCTCAGATGTTATAGTCATGAAGGTTATAATAGGATGACTCTGCATTACTCTCATTTTGCTTGATTAATATGCTAGAAATAGTTTTTGTTGTGTAGTGTAGCAGTTTGACACACAAGAAAATTAACTCAAGCTATATTTATTATGGATGCTGGGATAGTCCAGTGAACCTTTGCCATTACCAGCCAGCCTAAGTGACTTCTCTGGGATCTGTGAAGCACTGAAGGGTGAAATTCACTGCTCTGAGAAGACTAACACAGGACCTGTCCTTCACTTTAGTGTTCAGCATAGCACTGGCAGATGCTTAAGGCTTGGGTCAGTGATGTGAGCAGGAGTAAATTTTACCCTTTGTGTGGAAAGTTGTGGATCAGAAATCTAATTATGTCAGCAATGAGAGGGGGTACTTGCTATGACTGAAAGAGCAAAAAGGTATAGTGGTTTCAAGAATATGTGAGAGGAGGGAAATATACTCTCTGATTTGTCCATAACTTGGGTGCGGAATTTTTAAAAGAAAAAGAGTAAGACTGCCCTAAGCCCTTCAGCATGTGAGCAGAGCAAATAATGCACTACCTACATCACTTGTGACCTGTGCAAGACCATAAACAGATACGTTTGAGATATGCCTTCCCTATTGTTATCTAGTATCTAGTGGAAACAGAGAAGACTGTATTCTATTTAAGTGTTTAGGACAATTAATTCTTGCCCTTGTTACTATTATTTATTATTTGATTTGTCATGATGTTTTGCAGTCCCTGTTTGGATAAGAACGGAGGGAACCAAATTTTCTTCATTTGAATACTGTGTCCATACCTCCGATGTTTGTTTCATTATGGTGCATGTTTGGTGTCTAGACATTTTTCTGTACAGGGATAACATTGTATATAACCAGGTATAAATTCAGAAAAGTTTCTGATGTAAGTTTACAGCTGAAATTTAATTGACTCCCTGAGCAAAAAGTTAAACATGAATGAATAATCTTCACATACATCAAAGAAGAATCATTCTTAGATGCCTCCTTTGCATCCTCCAAGTCCAAATAGATGAAGAAAACTTCAGTACAATAAGGTCTATAAATTAGATATGAATTGAGTAGTTGTATTCTTGTCACATTACTTTGAAGTTTCACTTTCCTTGAAACACCTGAAAACAGTGAGATGCCCTGAAAACAGCAAGGCCAAGATCCCCATCCCAAGCTCTGAGGGAAAGTACCCAGGTGGACAGCAAGAGTTTAGCCATCAGACCCCATGGCTAAGCTGAGCCTGAAAGACCCATGGTGATACACAAGGAAAGACTTAAATGTCAGCTATCCTGCAAGACTATACCTCATTTCTCTACTTTCCTCTTTTGTTGCTTTTTGTTTCTTTTTCTCAGTTTTGCAGTCAAGAACTCAAAAGCATAGCTTTTTACTGAAGTGTACATGATTTAATCTAGCATTTTTGCTTGTAATAAGGATGGATTCCTGTCAAAAAGAATGAATTTTTTCTCCAGAAGCAACAACACAAAGGAGGTTTGGTGAGCAGATGGGTGGGGTGTTTGTTAAAGGGTGTGTCCTGCCATTTAGAGAGAAACCTCTCTGTAAAAGCATAAAACAGTGTCTTTCCGTGTAAGGGCAGAGCAGCAGGCAGACCCACCTGACTGCACCTGCTCCAGAGCTTCACAGCATTGCAAAGACTTAAAACAGAAAAATACTTGCCTAGTAAAGTCTTCTTTTGCTGTGTTTGTGAAGGTTTGTGGGAAAAAAAGAAGGAGTAAGGTCCTCCTTAAAACAAAAATAATTATACAGAGGGACAAAATAAAGATTAAATAGGTGCCTAGATCACAGCATGATGCCAAAATCTCCTGAATGAAGCACAGTGAGATTAGGCTCCATTGCCTTACAATGATGTTTAGTAGATAGGCTGTTTTTCTACCTAATTTCAGCAGTATTGGCTAACACCTTCATTTTGATAAAAAAAATCCAGTCTGGTTAGTTTACCTCTTCAGCTAGAAATGACAGACAGAAAAGAAAGCCCTCTCCAGACTAGGGGCTCCCAAGCAAAAAGTACTGCTAGAAAAACTTTTTTGAATGAAAAAACCCTTGAAACCCAGGTAGTGCTGCAACAAAGTTACTTGACAGAGGACACAAATGATAGGAAGTCAATCAGAAAGGGGTTTCCTGTATGTTACAGAAATGCAGCTTCTATGTAATGAAATGTGTATTTCTGTCCACATTCAAAAGCAATACACCCATAATAATAAACTGTGAGACAGCACTACTGCTAAGGGCTTGTATAATCCTGGAAGAGGTAAAACTTTCAATGGATATTGATGGAAAAGACCTGGATACTGACTAAAATGGATGAGGGATCACATATGCCAAATGAGAATCTGTGAGTGAAATGAGAAAAATGAGCTAAGATTAAATCAGAGCCAGACAGAGATGGAATACCATGTTACCCCTAGCAATTCTGGAGAACAAGCTTGTTTACATGGAGTGGGGAAAGCATAGACACCCAGCAGGCTATTTCAAAATAGCAACTAAATACAACTTCTAAGAGATTTCCCATATGAAGTCAGGATGTGGCACAGCCACAGAAAGAGGAAATACTAAAATGCTAAGAAAAATATTGTGGCAAGACCTGTGGAATTTAAATTGTAAATGGATGTAAGTATGAAAATCAAGCCTGCCATTTAGCAATAACTGTGGTGCAGCTGGGTATCAGGGCTGTGCCTGTGTGCACACCCAGTACACCTGAGTTGTTAATTTGGGGGTGGCCCAGGAGCTCCCCAGCAGGTCATCGGGAGAGGTAGACAATGGTCTGGCTGGAGCCAATTGACCCTCTGGGAACTGGGTGACTGGCTAGACTCCTGGCCACCTTCACAATTAGCTACCTGATTAGTTGGTGCAGAAGCCTTCCTGGTGGTAATTTTAGATTATTCTGGAGACTCCTCCAGGCTGTTTAACACCCAGCCTGGAGGATGACTTCCAGAGACTACCCTCAGTGGTCCCTGGTGCAAAACTGGTCAGTTTGTACAGCGATAAAGTATTAGCAAATAGTCATCTGAAACTGTTGCTGGTGATACAGAAATGATCACATAGGATAGTCTTTTGTATAGAGACAGTTAAAAGGCATTTTGCATGTGGTTCAGATTAACTATAATGAGCGATATCAATAATGAAGGAACATGCTTGTGCTGGGATGCTCATACAGAACCAAAATCAGCTGGAGTTTAAGAACTGAGCCAAGCAGGGGTTTGGGAAGTATCTCCTGATCCAGCTGAGGACAACCCTGCAGGGGTCTTGTTGCCAAGCATATAGTGATTGATCATCTTGTTTGGGAGATATAATTTCTCATATGAGCATTATGCTATGCCGAAATCCCAATAAAATAAGTTTTAAATATAAAAATAACAACAGTCCATGACAGTCTGTGCAACAAGATCGAGTTCTACACTTCGAACTGTGGATTTCAAAGTATGATAGGCTACATTTCTAATGCATTAGGCACTTTGTTTTGGAGTGATGATGGACTATATTTCTAATGTATTAGGCACTTTGGTTTTGACTGATAACTGGAGATATTTGAAAGGAGGTTATTTTTTAGGAACAGACATTCTTCACCCATATCACAAAATTCTGACAAAGAATTCAGTAACTGTTGTTGAGAGTATGTACAGTTCTTTGGCATAAACAAGTAGAATAGGCCTTAAGAGCACATTGAGGTCAGCCTATCTACTGGAAGGAATCTAAAATGGAGCCTTTATAGTATTTCCCTGTAATAGCAAAAAGTGTCATAATAATGCTTTTAGACAGGCATGCTGAAACAAGGTATAAACAACAAAAACAACCAAGTTGCATCACAGACATATAAAACTTCACTATAAATGCATGATAAACTCAAGGTGACACAACTCAGAAATAAAAACAGAGCTGGTGAAGTTCCATTAGGAGTAAGTATGCAGTAGAAAGCTTTGTTCTTATACAAAGCTGAACTGGCAAATGGAGGGCAAATATATCTCATTCTTGCATAACTGAAACACCTATCAGTAAAATACCCAAATACAGTCAACAGTAAGTGAAGAGGAGAGAGAAACAGGAAAAAGACAAACTGAGACACCGTAGACAAAAACTATCATGAGGGTCTTAGACAAGAAAAACAGTCTCCAGCAGTAAGTCTGTAATCTGAAATAATCTGGTTCCTAGAGAAAAGGTCCAAATAAATACAGGTATCTGCAATGCCAGATTCCCAGAGCTGGCTGGAAGAACAGAGGCACAGCACAGCAAAGAGCATAAGATGTATGAGCAGGTGTTAAAAACAGATTCTGGGGTCCCAGTCTGCCAGTGAACTGCTGTTTAAACTCAGGTGATTTCATTTCACTTCTATTTCTTCTCTTACCTTTTCTCAGTCACATCTTTTTGATTTCCAAGCAACTCGGGCTGCTGGCTACATATTCAGCACCCAACACAGTGGGTGCCCGGAAGCTGAGCAAGGCCCATACATTTTTATTATCTTTAATGAACAAACCATTCTCATACAACATAAATGGTGTTCAGTGCAGCATCCTGTTTCCCATGCACAAATAAATGGGTATTTGCACTGAAGTCTGCAATCTGTGCAGCAGAGGTGCCATCAGAAAGTTTGCAGGGGAACAGGTTCTCTCACAACCCTCTTGAAAGACGGCCATGAGCCAGCTTGAAAACAACATCTGTTCTGCATGCATCAAAACACGATTTGTATGACGGGGAGGATATGAAACAAATGGAGGCGTGGGAGAAACAGAGTGACACAAGCAAGCCCCAGGGAACTCGGAAATAGACATCCTTCTGAAAGGGCACAAAAAACACATTTCAACATCAGCATTTTTTTCTTTTTAAACTATCTCAGAAACAGGAAGATTAAATTCTTTCTTTGTCAATAAGCATTCAAGTATTATGCTTGAAGAAAAAAAAAAAGAAACAAATCACAAAGTTTTCTAAAGGAATAACACGATATAATTTATTTGGACTTGCAACAGGCTATGATGAACTCCCTTATACAGTGGAATTCTTAAGGTGCTGCCATGGACTAGAAACAGGTGGTGAAATTTGAATGCTACTGAAGTGAGAGGGCTTCTGTCATTGAATTCAGTAAGGTTACATATTTAGCCAGAAAATCCCAGTGGGAATGAATGGTTGCTTTCCAATTTGGCAAAAATACCAGAATGCAGTAATCCATGCATCTCTGCTAGGATTGGTTTTGTACAGGATAGTTATACAAATATAAATTAAACCCTGAAAGCAAGGGTAATACTGAGATGCTAGAAATAGCAACATGAAACAAGTCAGTCAATACTTGAGAAGACTGCAGAAGCTATCCCAGGGTAGCAGAACAAATTTCAGTAATAAGTGCAAGGTCACACCTTTTTGAGCACCGATCTGAACTACTGATGACTCTATATTTACCAGAAAAATCTTGGTAAAAAAAAGGCCTGTCTTATTACTAAATATTATGAAAATTTTTGCAAAAGAGAAACCACTCAATTTCTGTTTGAACAGATGTCTGGATTCATAAGCATCTCTTTGCTCAGGTTGCTCCTCTGGTTTGGCAAAAATGACACATCTGCCCCTTCTCTCCTCCCAAGCCAAATAATTAGACACTAAAATTGCAAAGCCAGAAAGTCAAACCGAAGTAACAGAAACATATTTGTGAATAGATTTTCAGTGCAGCTTGTAAGTTTTACCTACTCAGAAGACAAAACCAGAACTTTTCAGAGATTTATAATTCAACCATTTATGCGTATGATGGTCAGGATTAGGGAGCATACCA
The DNA here is from genome assembly GCA_013400755.1 of Pelecanoides urinatrix. NCBI lineage: Eukaryota > Metazoa > Chordata > Aves > Procellariiformes > Procellariidae > Pelecanoides > Pelecanoides urinatrix. The sequence continues at coordinate 181,993 of VZTQ01012948.1, read as the reverse complement.
ACATGGGTGGCATGGTTGTGGCTATCTGCTATAGACCTCCTGACCAGGAAGATGAGGTAGAAGAGGTCTTCTTCAGACAACTGGAGGAAGCTTTATGGCCGCAGGCCCTGGAACTATAACCACCCTGATATCTGCAGGAGGGACAGCAGAGGAGGGCACAAACAAACCAGGAGGTTTCTGGAGTGCATTGTTGACAACTTCCTGAGGAGCTAATGTGGAGAGGAACCCTACTGGACAGCAAGGAAAGACTGGGTGGGGACAGAACTTTGGGGTGACCATGCGATAGTAAACTTCAGAAGCCTGAGAGTGTGGAACAGAGCAAAAAGTGGGACCACAGCCCTGTGCTTCAGGACAGTAGACACAGGCCTGTTCAGAGATCTGCTTGGAAGAATCCCACAGGATATGGCCTTGAAGAGAAGAGGGGTCCACAAGAGCTTGTTAATATTCAAGGATCACCCCCTCCAAGCTCAAGAAAGGTCCTTCCTGGCACATAAATCAAGCAAAGGTAGTAGGCGACCTGCATGGATGAGCAAGGAACTCCTGACTAAACTCAGACATAAAACTGAAGTGTACAAGAGGAGGAAGCACCTCCTATAACCTAGGAGGAATATAGAGATACAGTCTGAGCTTGCAGGGATGGTGTTAGGAAAGCCAAAGCTCACAGGGAGTTGAATCTCGCAAGAGACATGAAGGACAACACCAAGAGCTTGTACAGGTACATCAGCAGCAAAAAGAAGGCTAGGGAAAATATGGACCAGCTGCTGAATGGGGCAGAGAACCTGGTGACAAAAGACACAGGATAGGCTGAGGTACTCAATGCCTTCTTTCCTTTGGTCTCAACTGCTAAGAACAGGCTCCNGCCTTCTTTCCTTTGGTCTTAACTGCTAAGACAAGTCTCCAGAAATACCAGACCCCTAATACCAGCAGGAAAGTCTGGAACAAGGAAGACTTACTTTCAGTAGAGGAGGATGAGGTTAGGGAGCACTTAAACAAAGCAGATACACACAAGTCCATGGGGCTTGGTGGACTGCACCCATGAGTGCTGAGGGAGACGTCATCGCATAGCCACTCTCAATTAACTTTGAAAGGAGGTGGTAACTGGGAGAGGCTTTTGAGGACTGGAAAAGAGCAAGTGTCACTCTATCTTCAAGAATGGCCAGTAGTATCTGGGATACTATAGGCTTGTCAGCCTGACTTCAATTGCAGGGAAGGTGGTGTACCAACTTCCAAACACATGAAGGACAAGAATGTGATCAAGAGTAGTCAGCATGGATTTGGGAAGGGAATACTGTTCTTAATGAACCTGATAGATCTCCGCCATTAAATGACTGCCTTGGTGGATGAACTGAGAGCAGTTGATGTTGTCTGTCTTTACTTTAGTAGTTTTTGACATTGTCTCCTGTAACACNTCCTGACTAAACTCAGACATAAAACTGAAGTGTACAAGAGGAGGAAGCACCTCCTATAACCTAGGAGGAATATAGAGATACAGTCTGAGCTTGCAGGGATGGTGTTAGGAAAGCCAAAGCTCACAGGGAGTTGAATCTCGCAAGAGACATGAAGGACAACACCAAGAGCTTGTACAGGTACATCAGCAGCAAAAAGAAGGCTAGGGAAAATATGGACCAGCTGCTGAATGGGGCAGAGAACCTGGTGACAAAAGACACAGGATAGGCTGAGGTACTCAATGCCTTCTTTCCTTTGGTCTTAACTGCTAAGACAAGTCTCCAGAAATACCAGACCCCTAATACCAGCAGGAAAGTCTGGAACAAGGAAGACTTACTTTCAGTAGAGGAGGATGAGGTTAGGGAGCACTTAAACAAAGCAGATACACACAAGTCCATGGGGCTTGGTGGACTGCACNGCCCCTGGCAGAGCATGGGAAGCTGAAAAGTCCTTAACTAATGTAAACACTACTTAGCAACAACTAAAGCATCAGTGTATTATCAACATTATTCTCATCCTAAATCCAAAACACAGAACTATACCAGCTACTAGGAGTAAAATTAACTCTATCCCAGACAAAACCAGGACACACCCTCATTGACAGACAGATGAAGTACAGATTAGATAAGAGGACATTAAGGTGGATTGAAAACTGACTAAACTGCTGGTCTGAAAGGATTGTAATCAGCATCACAAAGTCTAGTTGGGGGCCAGACACTACTGGTGTATCCCAGTGATCAATACTGGGTTCATATACCCTTTAACCTCTTCATAAATGACCTGGAAGGTGTGACAGAGTGCATCTTCAACAGATTTGCAGAGAGAGTAGGGACTGATACACCAGGTGGTTGTGCCACCATTCAGAAGGACCTGGACAGGCTGAGCAGTTGCCTGACAAGAACCTTATGAACTTCAACAAAACGAAATGCAAAGCCTTGTACCTGGGAAGGAATAATCCCAGGCACAAGTAAGCTCTGGAGGCTGACTGTCTAGAAAGCAGGTCTGCAGAGCAGGAGGTAGGGGTCCTGTTGGGACAGACAGCTGACCATGAGCCAGCAATGCACCCTCATGACAAAGAAAGCCCCTCCTGGGCTGCATTATGAGGAGTGTTGCCAGCAGGTCAAGGGAGGTGATTCTTCCCCTCTGCTCAGCCCGGGTCAGACACACCTGGATTGCTGGTTTAAATCCTGAGCTCCCCGGTACAAGACAGATGTGGACATACTGAAGCAAGTCTAGTGCAGGACTACGAAGATGATGAAGGGACTGGAGCATCTTTCATATGAGTAGAGGCTGAGAGAGCTGGGACTGTTCAGCCTGGAGAAGAAAAAGCTTAGGGATTATATATTTATATCCATATACAAAAATACCTGATGAGGGGAGTAAAGCTGATGGAACCAGACTCTTCTCAGTGGTGTCCAGTGACAGGACAGGAGGCAATGGGCATAACCTGAAACACAGTTTCAGAAAGCCAACCATATCCTGGGCTGCATCAAAAGAAGCGTGACGAGCAGGTTGAGGGAGGTGATTTTTCCCCTTTACTCTGCTCTGGTGAGACCCCACCTGGAGTACTGTGTCCAGCTCTGGCACCCCCAACATAAGAAGGACATGGACCTGTTCGAGCAGGTCCAGAGGAGGGCCACAAAGATATCAGAGGACTGGAGCACCTCTCCTAGGAAGACAGGCTGAAAGAGTTGGGGTTGTTCAGCCTCAAGAAGAGAAGGTTCCCGGGAAACCTTGTAGTGGCCTTAGAGTACCTGAAGGGGGCCTTCAAGAAAGCTGGGGAGGGACTTTTTACAAGGGCTTGTAGTGATAGGTCAAGGGTAATGGCTTTAAACTGAAAGAAGGTAGATTTAGATTAGATGTAAGAAAGAAATTCTTCGGTATGAGGGTGGTGAGGCACTGGAACAGGTTGCCCAGAGAAGCTGTGGATGCCCCATCCCTGGCAGTGTTCAAGGCCAGGTTGGATGGGGCTTTGAGCAACCTAATTTAGTGGAAGGTGACTCTGCGCATAGCAGGGGTGTTGGAACTAGATGATCTTTAAGGTCCCTTCCAACCCAAACCATTCTATGATTCTATGAAAATTCGATCTGAACTTATGAAAAACAGGTTTTTTACTGTGAGAGTGATAAAATACTGGAACGGGTTCCCTAGAAAGCTTATGGAGTCTTCAGCTGTGAAGATATTCTAACCTCAGGTGGACTTCAAAGTCTTATTTGAAAGCAAGAAAATATATTAAAAAAAAATAGCACTTAAATAGGTTTAACACTTCTTTTTACATGAACAAAACAAGCCACTTTACTCTAAGCTTATATACAGAAATGTCTGAGCTGTTAGAGTTGAATCTCTAAGAGAAGGGTAAGACTACAGCATTGACCCGATATGGGAATGTTCTGACCAAAGCAGCAACTGACAACTGGATCTTTTAAAGCGAATATTAAGCAATTTTTAACTGAAAATTCTATCTGTTCTACTAGCAATTCTTAGCGGGAAGGTGCACTAGTACATGGGTAAAGTCCAGTTGCATCTAACTGCTGCTGCAAAGTACCAAAAGCCATAATATGCATCTGAGTGACAACCATGATGTTCTTTGGTGGCCACAGATCTCTTGCAACATTCAGTTATGGTTTTTTAATTTGGATGTTACTTCGAATATGTGGAAGAGCTCGGGTCCCAAGTACCATCACCCAAATACCTGCATTTGTCTCCTTTTCAGTCATGAGGACATCCGTTGTTAGCAAAAAAATTTGCAAGGATATAACATAACCCACTCAGGAAGGTGCACGTGTGTTTCTCTGAATGCACAACTCTACCAAATTTCTATCTACTACAATTTAGAGGTAGATCCTGGGGAATTTACTATTCCCCAGATATTTGCACTTTAATGCTGGGTCTCCTGACAAAACCAGAGATAAAATAGCACTTTGTTTCTAGAGAGCATGAATATCTCTGCCTCACACTACAAGTGCCAAGCTAGAGAGTATGTACGTGAAGGCCAAACTGTGTGACTCATGTGACTATCAATTAGGCAGGTAATTACAAATAGGTTCCATATAGCTGGCTCAAGATTCAAAGGTTCAGAGTCCCCACTCTCTATTTTGAAATATCAGCTGCAGAGCATAAAATTGCCTGAATGCACTAAATGCCATTTTTCTTCAACTAAAATTACAAGGGCATCCTTCAGCCTGACAGAAAAAGGGGTTAAACTGAACCACTTGGGCAAAATAAAAGCAGGCTTTTTCATAGATTCACCCCTCTTATTTTAGCTGGGGCAGTGTCAGGGGTGTCAGGGTAGCAATCTATGTGCATTGGGAAAGACTGTGGCAGCTGCAAAACTTTTTCTGATTTTAAGTACTTTGTTTGGAGGATGAGAGGAAGCAGAGGATAAAATGCCACCAGGTGGCTGAAATTAGCATTCTCAACGTTGCTGTTCTCTCCTGATACTCACCCTTATTCCATACTGACACTACACAGTAATGTCTGTAGCAAGATGGGTGAGATTTTTTTTAAACAGGTCCTAAGTATAGTAACCCTGTGTGTATTGGAGGCATGTACTCAAATCAGGCTACCTCAGCCAAAATGCATTCTTCTGGAACAATTCCTGTACAGCTGAGAAGAGTGGTAAAGGACTGCTAACAGTTACTGTACCTAAAGTGACTTAAAAGCTATAGCTGGGATAAGGTCTCCATGGCCCAGATAATGCTAATGAAGGAAGAAGGAATGAAATTCTTGCAGACGGTAAGTAGATTACTTGAATCTTGCCCCTGAAAGCTACCTCCAGTAGATAGCACATTTGTATTGTTGCACAGTATCCTCAATTAGCAGAGATGTAATAAGAGATTTTATTATTAATCAGGGAGCTAAGGGAATACCTTGACATATGGGTAATGTAGTGGTGCAGTTACATGGCAGATACAATTAGTGTCTAACAAGGCACTACATTTTATTACAGACTCATTGGGGAACAAATATTTTAGAGAGTATTTTCAAGGCATCTAATGTGTTGATGTCTGGCCTGCCAGTTGGAGAACTGAAAGGTGCCACAAAATAAGAATATCCTGGCACTTTAGCTCACCAGCTGAGGGCTGGTGGCATGGAGAACAGGCTAGGGGGAAAATGAAAGTATTGAAGAAGTTCTTTCTCCTAATGGCCAATCTGGGAATACTTCAGGCAATTAACTGGCAGTCTGCTGATTCAAGAACATATGAAAAATTGTTATACACAATATGCTCATTTGGGAGGCTGAAAAAAATAAGTCCCCGAGTTATCCAGTTTGAACATTTATATGAAGAAACAATAAACACAGTGCTGACAACAACTAGTCTCCTGGCTGAGAAGTTTCACTGAGTGAAATTTATGCATTTATTTTAATGCTTTCAGAGAACAGCACTGAGAGTGAGTGAAATAATTCATCCCTGGATATTAGCTGCACCAGCAGATGAGTCCAGCACAGACAGACTGTTCATAATGGTAACCTCCCCTTTTTACTGAGACTTATGATGCCTTAAAAAGGAAAAGATTCCCCTACCCAGGTCTGTCTTTAAAAAAATTTCACAACATAAAGCTTCTGTTCATTTTGATAAGTGATGTTGCTGTACACTTAAAAATAACAGACCTTTTTCTTGCTTTTTAACACAGTGTTTATTGTGGAATAAGACATATCTGAGCATGCCAGAAACAAAATCTAAAACATTCCAATGCTAATAGATTTTGCTGCTTGGTGATTACTCGCAGGGTCCCATTTGTAGGGAAGCAACCATATGTTCTCACCAATTTTGTATTCTGAAATCTGTATCACCAATTATAGGCTCATTATTAATAAGACCAATTCTTTTTTTATATATATTTCCCCACAATACTAAGGTAATATGCAATCACATTCCATAATGTCCTTTTCATTACTCTGCTTTTAGACTATAGGAGACTTAAATGTCTGACTTTTGAATTAATCCCATTCATCTGCCATACATACATACAACTTGAACTGCAGGTTTATTCTGTGTTAGTACACTAGACTTAAGGTAGGTTGCATTAAACATTCATATTTTGATGTGTTTTCATTAAATAAGATACATTCTTGTAAAAAATACCCTATTTCCTTAATCACTTTTATCTCATACCTCCTAATGTCTTGTTGTTCAAACAATCCAATCTATTTGAATTGGGCATAATGATTTTGAAAAATCTTGAACCCTGGCAAAGAGAATGAAGACAAAATTAGGAATGTATATTCCATTTCCTGAAGCTCATATGCCAGTTAGCCATTGGCAAACATTAGTCCTGCAACAGGACAATGTCTGAAAACACTTAGTCTTACTAGGGAGCCTAAGATAAAAAGGAAAGGATTTCACCTTCTCCTATTATTACAATAAACATGGAATAAAGAAAGGATAATGAAAGAACAAAAGAATAAAGAAAGTTCAGCTTTTTTTTCTCTTATGATCCATGAATTTGTAGAAGGTAACAGATTTATTTAATTTTTTAAATTGTTATCTCCATACGTGCTGAACCTGACCTTGTCTGTCAGTGGAATCCACAATACGAAGAAAAGAATTTACTCAAGAAGCAATGCTGTAAATAAATTGTTTTATCCAGATCAAGCTGCATGTGGAGAGAATTATCTGCCTATGGAAATCAAGTTGAACTGCAGTAATAAAAATCCTGTGGTGTATTGAACTGCATTTCTGCATAAGGCAGTAAAACCATATTAATACCTTGTATTATGGTTATGCTTTTTATTTCAATTTTGAAGAGAGTGAACTGCAGTTGCCAATGAACTTCCTCAGTTCACAAGAACTTCCTGAGCTACAAGAAACTCATTCAAATTCAAGGTTGCATTGTATAGCATGTTGCTTATCCACAAAGCAAAAGACATTTGCTATTCTTCAATGTTCACAAAACCAAGTGGATAAAGAATATAAGAAGGAAATATTTCATCTCTGTTTCACGGATGAGAAACTGAAACAGAGAGATTAAGTTTGCTCTGAGCACACCAACGCCAAGAACTGAAAAACAGGCCTTACGGATCAAGTCCTGTGATTGAACTACAAGACACCCCTCTTCAAGTCTACTATGTCATAGTTACAGATATTTACAAAGGAAAAAAGAAAAAACACTCCCAAAAGCTCAAGAAATACTGCCCAATAAAACTATTGTCAAGGTCTTTTTCTATATCCTGAATATATAATCAGGGTTATAACTATCTTTTTCCTTTCAATTATTTTATTTTAATCTGTGAAATTTCTAAAGCCCATTGGCCTGTGGAATGCAAATGGATTTCATTATAAACTGTCCTTGGGAAATTGTTACTTTCCAAACAAAAATCAATTATTTCATTTGTGGCTTACTTCATTTCTGGACAGTGACCCAAAAGTTCATGCAACAAGCTGAAATATGAGATATCATTTTACCTGTAGGAAGTGTGATACCCCACTTATGTTCTACCATGAGTTGATGGTTGGATTCAACGATCTTAGAGGTCTTTTCCAATCTTAATGAATCTATGATTCTATGATTCCATGATTCTACCACTTAAGTGGTAGTTAAGGGTGGGAATCATTCCCTACTATTATTTTCTGTTTACAACATGCTAGGGAAAGATGCCAAGAGTGGATTTTGACTCACACTGTCACAGCCAGGTGCAGCTGGAAATATTGTGCTTTTTACTAGGAAAACAGAAGGTTTTCCAGTTGTAATCAGAAGTTACTTATGCAGGAACTGAAAGGTCCTCTGTATGCTCAGCAGTGCACACGTGGGCAGGATGTACTCTTTGTCATCATTCTCACCTTTGTCAGGGTTTTTTTCTAAGAATGCCAGTGCTACATCTCAGCGTACTTAAGGCACTCTGAAGGGGAGTTCAATAGGCACATTATGAACATGACTAATAAACAAATAAGTGACAGGTCGCAGGTATATTTGCTGTACTGTGCTCCTCAAAATTGTCCCTGAAGGAACACTCTTCTGTTTCCAAGAAGTCTGACTAAGCATATAATTAAATAAATGGCAGCTAAACAGCAGAATGATAGCTCTGTACTGATTTCAGCCAGGCTTCCTGCAGAACTTACCAAACATTTCCACAGGACCTACTGTTATTTTGACACCAGAGATATGAGAATAGTGCTAATGATGAGACTTAATTTTGCACAAGGCCTCTCAGAATAGATTAACAAGTTTACAACATACTAAGCCACTGTAAAAGTCCTGGTTACAATATGCTATTAAAAATAAGTTTCCCAAGAATCTAACTGGGATAATGATTGAAAAATGACTGTCACTCACAGAGCTCTGTTAAAAGACTAGCAGCATGCAAAAATGCAGCTAGCCTGCAGCTCACCTCTGTAATGCTATCAGCTCAGACATTTGTTTTTCTATTCCATTGCTGTGACAGCCACCCACTGCAAAGCACTAAACTCATGAAGAAAACACCTCCACATCACAAGACTAATACAACAGAATGAAAATTATGGCACAGAAAGTAAGATCTTTTGTCAAATATAGGAGCTTGATTCTCTAAGTTAGATTTTACTGACGTTGGTACATTTTTATTCAAAATTGCTTGCCTAAAGAGGGCATGATGCAGAGATGCTTCTCCTCATGGAAGGTTTTAACCATAACCTGGAACTTGTCCTTCATAGGAGCTCATTTGCAAGCAACCTAGCACATAGCAGACGAACACGCACCACACACACCCCAGCATTACTATGGGGAAATACGCTATATTATTTTGTCTAGTCTTGTCCTGTGCTAGTCCAGCCAGTATGCCAGCATCTTTGCCTTCAGAACATGGACCTTCAAGGGCTGAACTCATACCAAAGCTATGACAATTCGAGCTGTCGAACTCCTGCTGTTGATAAAGATGCTCATCTCTGTGTGCACAATGCTCCAAATCTCTATGTCTGTAGCGGTCAGAATTCCGCTGAGAAGACACCATGCTGCTGCAAAAGGTACGACAGCTTTCCAACAACCAAGGAACTCGACGGGGAATGAAGTACTTTTGAAAAACCTCCCTTCTATGTCCTTACCATTAAGGAGAATATGATTAGCAAATAGGAACTAGCTCCTATTTGGAAGGTAGTAATATATAACTTGCCTAACCTATTTGACACCAGCAGCTTTAAAGTCCAAATTTAAAATACATACAGAGAGTTGTAACAAAAAAACAACCAGAATTTTAAAGCAAAGACAGTAATTCCTGCTCTCTGCCAGCACAACATATTTTTGGCAATCGAATATCCTCCATTATTTTGCCATTATTTGCTCTACTTATTTAAGATTAATCATGCATTGTGTTGAATATACCACAAAACCTCAACAAAATGAGGAGGTTTTTTGTTTGTTTGGAGGATTAATGTATTTTTAAAGGTTTATTGGGGATGCAGGAGTTGCCTGGTGTGAATATGAGATTTGTTGTAAATGCCACAATATTTGGCTTTGTTTCAAACAAATGAATAAATAAATAAATAAATAAATAAATATGGATGTAGTTAATTCAGAGTGCTACACACTATTTGCTGTTGAGTTTAGTTATATTAGTATCAGCTCATGACACTACAGTGAAGGATATGTCACTGTGTCTAGTATAAAACTCCTGTTGTCTAGTGTTTAACACTCAACCAGAAAAAATCACACTGTGGTGAAATGTAGTGTACTCATTCTTTGCCCTGGTACATTTCCATTGATGTTTCATGTTTAGCTGTAGGTTCCTAATATGTAAAATTTTGAAATTAGAAAAAGTAATAATGGTGGATATTTATCGTTTATCATTTAAGGCTAGTTTATAGTCTGAAATTCAGCTGTGCTAAACACTATACAAATGTGGAGAAAACAGATGGTTTTCAATTAACTTCTCAGATGCTTTCACATTGATAATGCACTTTTTTATAATCAGCTTTTCTGTATTGGCCAATTACCAGGACATCTATTCTCTTTCTTCTTGACTGCGGCAGTCATACTTACCAGCATCCTAATCAGTGTGAAATATCTGTATCCCATTAGTTCCCTTCATTTTTTAACTAAGGGCAGCAGCTGCTGAATAGCAAGAGTATAAGCATGCAATGTGACATACTCTAAATTTATTGGTAAAGCTGTTACAGAATGAAGTGAGAGCAGGGGATGTTAATTTTTTTGAGGACTTACAAAAAATACCTGAGAAACTTGTTTGCCCCCTGTATTTCAGCATGTCTTTTGAAACAAGTTATAAAAACTTGGGGCCACAATATCAGGGTTTTTTTCCATAAGAGGGAAATAAGTTTATTATCTGAGCCAAGATCAGTATGTGAAGGAAATGAACCCACTGTTCATCAAGAAGCTAAGGTTTTATGGTATTGAATCATGCTTTTCAACCCTGAGTAAGTGGGAGTCTCTCAACTTCTTGAAGGATCAGTGTTTAAAGAGGAGTGAGGCATGACTGCTTTATCCATGTAACTGAATTAGGGATTTGTAAAGCAAACTTTGATATGTGATTATAAAGGTCAATTTGTGTTTCCTTTAGCTTTTTTGAAGCTAGGTAATATCTCTAGGGATAGAAAATTTCCACACAGAAATGTTTTGAGAGTGACATTTACTGCTGCATAAGCTCCCTTCTTCATAACCTAAAGTTGGAAATTTTAACTTCAAATTTCTTGGCCTTTCAATACAAATCAAGATTCTTCTATTAATTTTCATTAGATTTATCATGGTTTTTTCCCTATATTTAGAAATAGACCTGAGATAGACACTGCAGTTTTAAACAGTAGGAAAACAGGTGGCAACCATTTTTATCTGCACATTAAATCTTCATAAAATCTCTTTCAGTAGCTAAGCATTAATTTCTTATATGTTTTCTGTTAAATTTCACTGAGGATTTTGCAAAACTATGATGTAACTCACATTTTGGTCACTAAGATTTCATCATTTGATTTTGCCTTCAGCTCAATATACCTAAAATAATGGGTAAATCTTCTCCTTTCAGCACTATATAGTGTTCTCTTTTCCTCTCAGAGATTATCTCCACCTAATTATGAATTTAATCCCTCTACATTTCTTTTAGCAAAATATCTTCATTAATTCCTTTGATAAATGATGTGTTTTAAAGAGAATCTACAAACATTTGTTATAACCATAAGTATTTTAAAGAGGAAATGTGAAAGATTCAGGAAGATTAAAGGTTCTGCAACTAAATGTAAATATAAAAGAGTGCAGCTTAATGATTAATAACTTAAAGAAGATCAGGGTAATTTGTGTGTAATCTTATGTGCAACCATGAAAACTAAATGGCACATTAGACACTTGCTTCCCATCCATGGCTTCATTAACTGACCAATTGTACCTTTTATCACCCACTACTCTGAGTTTTCTGAAGTTTACTGGGAAACTCCAGGTCTGAGGTAGGGTAATTTTAGACGGGCAAAATGAACTCTTATTTATTGTAATACCCTATTTCAATGACAGATTTTGTTTTTCTATCAGAGCTTGCCTCTCTTCAAATGAGATCAGTTTCCAGCCACTCTGTAAGTTTTCCCAATATTTTGCAGTCTCCAGAAGAAAAATACATCTTTTCAGTACTGATGTCACAGCACGGCTTTTCAGCCAGGATGTCACAGGGGAACTTAGAGGTGAGATCACTGAAAGAACAGACCCGCACCACCCACTGACTTAAATTTATGATTTGTTTATTAAGTGGGAAGGGTGTAGTGGGTAGATAGAAATTTCAGTTTAGAGCTTTGCATCTCTGTTATATGACATTCACTGACTTCATGCTCACCCCACTCCAGCCCAGTGCCTAATCTTTCCCTCCAGCTGCCACTGGTGCCATAGCCTCAGATGACCAGGCGCTTGCTCTTACCACCCAACATCTTGGGATGGTGTGAGTGATTTCTCTGTGGACTCACAATTCACATACCTCTGTGTATGGATTCTCCCCAAGAGATGGCCAGATACAGCCAAGGTCTCATGTATCTAAGTGTTGCTTTTGGATAGTCTTCACCCAATGACAAAGGCCATAAACTCTTTTCAGTTTGGACAATCCACATCTGCCATGCTGAGGTACGATTCATCAGCTGTTGCTGTTAGGAAAACAAACATGATTCATTACAAGCAGGCTGCTTCCTTCCCACCCCCCTGTGCATCTTTGCCTTCCAAGACTCAGAAGTTATCCTGTTCCAGTTGCTATAACCTTTGCTTCGCAAAGGCCAATTTCTAATCTTGGTCATGAGAGAGATACCCTCCCTTTAGGAATTCTAGCAGAAGTATGATAATGAGACAGCAGCCTGCCACACTAAACAAGCACATTTCTCACTGTTAACCTGAATCTCTCAGACTCTGCAATAAGCTGCATTGGCGCATGAATTGGCATATAGGGAACCCCAGCTTCCCTTTTCTTCAAAACCAATTGATTTCAAGTAACGGTCTTCTGAGTGGGCTGGCAGTTTCACAAGGCTTCCCATCCTTCATGGGAAGTACCTGCTGACCTCTAACCCAGTACAAAGGGAGAGGATTACTAGAACCACTTTTTAGATTTCTTTAACTGACCTTACTGGCAGGACAATTTCAGTGCTTTGCTGAAACATTGTGCACGTTTTTTTCCTGACACTGACAACACCATGAACCACAGGCTGTTATTCAGTTGAGCAGACACAACACTTTCCTGCAGCATGTTCATTTGGTGGAGAGGCTGCCAGAAAGACGCCAGCTTGTGTGCTGCATTCTCATGTGCGCTGGCACTGATATAGAGAAAACCAACTGGCTGGGCACAAGCCACCTAGCTGCATTCGGGTGTTCATGGCTTCAGCTCTCTGCAGCATTATAGTCCTTCCTCTGGGAATTACTACGCTTTGTGTTTTCTCTTCTCTTTGTCTAGAAAGTATATGATGACATTAAATACCTGATTTATTACCATTACTCCAGCACTAGCTTATAACTTTAGAGACAATGAATTCTAGTTTCCACTAAGTCAATGGCAGCTATAAATCCTTCCTTGAGTTCACAGTTTCATTGAACACATGGGGTAGCCCTGCTAGTTCTGTACGGTCACACTGTTGTGAAAAGTCTCCCATGCGTCACTGATATGTCAGTGTCTGCAAAGCATGCCAAACAGCCCCCAGCACACCCTATCAGAAAGAGAATTGTGTGCAAATGTTATTTCATACTTGGTTCACATAACAAAAACGAACTGAAACCTAGGTCCTATTTGACATGAGAGTGTGTCCACACATGCATGAAAACATCTGACAGTTCATACTATGAACAGTTTAGTCTAAATACTCAAGTGAGGGAAGAGGAGCAGATAAGCGGAATGACTTTTCTGTGGTCAGTGATAAACACCAGCTTTCCACCCTTCACACCACATAAATGAAGGATGAATTTCTGTAATACTGTTTGCAGTGACTTGCATCTGCATCCCAAGTGTCTCTGGAGATAAGGCCTCTAATGCTTCTGCATCAGCATTGATCAGGAGACTCTGGAATTTTTCTTTGCTTTAGAAATGCTGATCCACATCCAAGCCTTGGTCTTTCCTACCATTTCCTGTGTGTAGAACATAAGCAAAGACAAATCTTTGTGTAATCCTTGGTGACACTGTCCATTTGAAAGGCAACTCCATCCTGAATCCTAGTACTTCTATCATAATTGATATCTGCCCTCACCACCATAATTCATGCTAGAGTATCAGATATTTCAGTCCTTTACTTACACTCCATGGCTTGACTGGACAATTATCTTCCATCCACATTTTTCACAATGCCATTGCATCTTCCTCTTGATTCACCACAATGACGAAAAGGGACTCTTTCTTCTTGCTGTAGGTGTCAAATGCAACTTCTCTGAGTCACCAGTGCTCCTATATGCCTCTTCTCTCCAAGTCACAGCTGATGCCCTTCTTTTGCTCTGCCAATATCCCAGCCCTTGTTATCACCAACCTGGTTCTGCTGTTTCTTGCAGATACTTACAAGTTAGCCTATATAATCCGTTTTGAAAAATTTCCCTTCTTTTGTTTCAAATATCTTCTGTAAAGGCAATTCTTTCTTCAACCTACAGGATACAGTCAGGAACTCAAGGATGAAGAGACAATGATCCTGCCCTGACTAGCTCTTGATTCCTGATCATGCCACCCTCAATTTCTTCATCATTTGAATGTTTTGGAGTTTCTTTTTTCCATTCTTTTCTTTTTTCTTCTTTTTTTCATAGCTATCACATGCCTGCTCTAGTCTCCTTTCCAAATGCAAATATCTCCACAGGGAATTAAAAGAACTGGGTCAGTTCTTTACCCATGCTACACATTTGCTCTGTTATTCTTTTGATTTTTCTCTATTGTTCGAGCACCATGTGCTGAAGACTGGGTATATTACTCAACTATTATAAGGTTGTACAGCAGCATCAGAGGAAGATTAATTGGTCTCCAAAAAGAATGTAAACATGTGCTACAGAAAATGTCTCGTATTTCTATCTTTTTCTTACCATCTTTGACTTTGGCTTGAGTTCTCTGACTTCTGGTAAAAGAGAGAAAGTTAGATAAAAATACTTTCATTAGGTGATATAATATCACTTATCTTAAGTCACCAAAGGAATGAAGCAATCACAGCCCTCAAGGATGCATTAGAGTGGATTACTGTAATACCTGGAGGTTCAAGATAAACTTTAAATATCTTATCCCTTCCATCTCAGGACCAAGCCTGAGGCATTATCTCTTACTTAGAAAACTTAACCTAAATTAGTGCGAGAAAGAGACAGACAGAGAACTCCAATAATCCTGAGTAATTGGCAGAATAATTCTTTAGCCTTTCAACTGAAGAAATACAAAATAACATAATTACGGAATGAAAGGTAAACCACTAAAAAATATTTCTCATTATGTGAGTATCAAGCATTTAGCTCTAGCTTCACCAAAACTCAGCTTCTCCTGGGCTACTCCTTCTCAGGTAATTAAAGGACACAAACTGCATTCTCCAAGCACTATTTTGACTAAAGCGCAAATCTCTCCATTTGCACAGGAGTCTGCAAGCACTTCCACCTGGGATTCAGGCAAAGTCTCATCTTTGCCTAGTGGCACCACCACCTCCGGTTTCAGGCTGCGTCCAAGATAAAAATCCAGCTCCTTTGCTTGAATAGTAGAATTTTATGCTTTTACGTTCCAAATTTGCTGGCTCAGATCGGAGTACCTCATTTGAGGGGTTGCGACTTATACGAAATTGTCAATCCAATTGACTCTGGATACCTTAAGTTATGCTGCCAGCATTTTTTAAATCCTCCTTGTAATAGTAGTAGGTTCATCACCAGTGCATAAGTACACACGTGTGCTGGGACATACAGTTTTGAAGGCACAGCTTATGTTAAAGGGATAACCTGTGAAATTGAAACTCAGAATTTGCAGTATATAAAGTTACTATTTGAAACTGTTGCGAAGGCCTTTTGTAGCAGATTCAGAGACATGAGAGCAAGATCTCCACCGGATTCAAATTCCATTCACCTGTCTTTTTTAAAAGCACCTGAATNTCCTCATAAGACTTGTGCTCCAATCTGGATTAATCTTCTATTTTGGACAGACAGAATTTTAATACATATTTATACATTTAAAGGTGAAGTGGTTGAACCATATATGAGAATTTCAGAGGACATTTATCATGATCCTTATAATGAAGAATTTCTGCCATAGGATTATTAATAGACTTTTGAGAATAATTTTATATTATATAGAAATCTTTTGTATAATTTGTTTAGTTGTATCCTAAAGAAAATCCAATAGCGAAATAATTAATTTAGTTGTGTCCTAAAGAAAATCCAGTAGTGAAAAGGAATTCAGTAAAGCTGTACTAAGACAGTGCTTTGTAAAATTAATGGTAGCTGGTTACATTTTAAACAAAGACACATTATTTAGGTACATGCAATTCAGAGTCTCCCTAAAAGCAACAACATCCGTTGAGATGAAAGGTATTGACTGCTTTTCTTCAAAGAACTCCTATGTAACATCTGCTGGTTGATTTAAGATGGTAATGATGTAGCACTTATTGAGAATAGTAAGATGAAATTAATAAAAGAAATTTAAGTGAAATGTTTCTGACAGTGGAACTTTCTGTGCTGTTGGTGATTGCATTCTAAAGCAATAGAAGCTCCATAGCCCAAATCATTTCTGAATTGTCTTTCATCAAATAATGTTTTTTAGGGTAAAGAAAGAAAGTTAAAGTGATCTCTCCTGAAGGTGAGATTCTAGTGCCATTTAAATCAATGGCAAAAATCTCACTGATATCACAGAAACCATGCCTTTTCTGCTGGCTCCTCAGAAATTTTTTTTTTTGTCTGATGAATAGTCTGTTGTGTGTACTGAATCATTAGAGAAAAAAGACCCTCTCAATACATTAGAGGCATACTTTACAAAGCAGAAAAGAATATTGCCTTTCTTTTCTTTTAACTTCTACCCTTCATTCCTGTTTCCTACTTAGGGAAAATACAGCAAGTGCTCCTGGTGATGCAGTGTTTTGTAGATGAGATGAATGCTCTTATTCAGTTTGCAGTTCTGCGAAAGGGACTCAGCCTCATCTGCTAATTTCAGAAAATCTCATTATTTCTCATTTGGGATAGGTCACTAGGAGACGTAGCCCACTTCAGATTCAATTAACTTCTATTTTTTAATTAGTTGGAATTTTAATAACCCTTCCAGAAAGCCATGAGGAACCATGCATTCTCCAAAGTAAATCTGGAGAGGATTTTAGCCTGAGAGAATTCCTTACTGCTTCTTGCACAGGAGATGGGATGGCTGAGTTACTGCACAGCTATTTGTGAAGACAAAATACCTTCATCTTTCACAAACAAATTCTTCCCTAATGTTTCCCTGACTGCCTACTCCTTCCACCCAAAGAGAGAGTATCAAGTCAAGAAGGTAATATTACACATCTTTATAGCATTGGTGAGATCCATTCTGGAATAGCACCTGCAATCTTAAGGGATTTTTAAAAAAAAGAAGTCTGCTTAAAAATCCAAACATTAGACTGAAGACTGGAAGAAAGAAAATTCTGATAAAGTTAAGCAACTCAATCTTTTAAACTGTTTAGAAGGCCAAATCATGATATGATTACATTAATTGTAATTACCTTCAAGGGGACAAAATGTCAAGTATTATGGAAAGGTTTGCAATCCATTGAAAAATGCACAATAACAATTATTGGTTGAGTATTAAAGATGAACAATTTCAATTAAAAAAATTACTAAGTTGTATCGTCACAGCCATGTGACCCCAGGCAAGTATTTGTCTTTACTCTAATTTTAACCTTTCCTTTTAGTTCAGATTAATCAAGTTATAACGTGAAGGAATGAATAAGTAGATGACAACTAGTAATTGGTTATACAAGAGCCTATGCTAGATGATCCAATGATCCACTCTGTCTTAAAAGGCAAAATAATCCATATATAATGTCAACATTCATCAGCACTAAAAAATCCTGGATGAAAAGGAAAGTCTAGGTACCCATATTTTAATTGCATATAATAGATTAATGATAACATTCACATGGATATAAGTTCCCTTCAGAGTATCTGGGCAGTCAACATGAACTGCATGAATGTTAAAAGAAAGACAAATCAAAAAAACCCACGGAAAATCCTGCATAGTTAGCACAATCAGGGTTGGATTTCCATACATAGTTCTTCCTTAGTTTGTGCAAAGCTAACCTAAAGTTTAGGGCAAGTTTCTTTCTAGTAAAATAAATAAATTCTCAATTTCTGAAAACAAGTGTTCACCAAGTTCTTGTGACCAGCCTAAGTGGCTTGCGGATTTATTGAGATGGCCAACTAATTAAATGTAATGTGATTAATGAATACAATTTTTATTCAGGGTTTTTTTTTTTCCTTTCATCGTTTCATAGTTAGGTTATTTTAAATGGTAGCATTAGAAAAATCTTATTTTCTTGTCACTGTTGTTCATTGTCGTGTTTTGGTTAGATCACTGTCGTCTGCTTAGTTTTGGCTTTGTTTCTAGGTAATTCCTAACAAACATACCTAATTATAGGGTTAACTAAAGTCATAGTTATGAGAGCTACCTTTACATAAATTTAGTTTCAAAAAAATTCAGGGAAGCTTTACCTGGAAGGGTACAGAGCTTCTCTGCGTGGCACAAGTGGATGCATCACACACACACAGACCGAGCAAAACCTGCCACTAAGGAGTCACCTCGTCTCTGTCAGTCTTAGCATTTTCTTCCTTGTGCACAGACCTTGGGCAGAGAAGAACTGCTGAATCACACTAACAGGTTGAGAACAAAACAGCAGCATTTATTTTATTCTCTCTACTCTCCCCCAATTATCCTTATTTCTGTAGCTTTCCTTCAAGACAGACCTTTCTGATGTGCCAATAAATAAATATATCAAATGGAGCTCTCCTGCATCTTGGCTGGACAGAGCCTGCTTTTATTCAGGTGAAATTGCATGATGTGAACTGTGCTGAGACACTTTAGTCCCTTTCGTTCACAGTCCATGAGGCTGACTGAGGGATCAAAGCTACCGGTGAACTGAAAAACTGGCACTTGCAGCCTGGATGAATACTTTGGGATGCCATTTTTAAGAAAATGAAATTAAATATGTGACAGGAAAGTAGCTAAGGGCCTCATAAATGAAAGGGAAACAGGACGAAAAAGCGGAAGTAGAGAAAAAAAACTCATGACAAAGCATCATCCAGAAAAAGGAAAAAAGGGGGGGGGGAGGTAACAAAAAAAGAAATATAAAAAACCCAACCATTAGGCAAACTTCTGAAATGGTTGAGCATTATAAGCAGCCAGATATGCAGGAGTTCAGCCGCCAAAAGAGCACCCTCGATAATGTCCACAGCGTGGGCTGGGCTGCATCTCGTTCATACAATGCCCAGTACTTTCATGTCCTCCAGGGCACAGCAGGACACGGGGGTGAGGGAAGACTGGGGAGGAATTTGCAGAAACCCTCAGGAGCATGACTGTAATGTTGAAAGGTACCACTTGGGAGGCACCAACAAGGGAGGAGTCACCCCACAGGAGTACCCAAGCCTCTGCTGTGGCTTTGCAGTCTGCTTTATGAATGCGCAGGCAAGACCCTAAGTTAAGGTGCTTGAAAAGTCTCTGCGTATTGGACCAATACATTGCAACATGTATGGTAAATAACAGTGTGCCACAGTGAAGAGGCAGGTGGTAAAACCAGGGCTACATATTGCAAAGATGCTGCTGAAAGGTCCGGCACACTCGGCATCTTGCCTCAGCTCTCTCCTCACAGTAGCTATCTCACTTACAACCGACTCATGACACAAGAAAGAATTTCAGACCTTTGCCTTTCAGATCTGGGTCCTCTGTAAACTGATTTAGCCCCACTTTCTGAGTCACAGTGTTGGATTTCATCCTTGCTGTTTCAGCTCAGTCACATCCTCTGAAAATCTGAAGAGTTTCACCATTGGCACACTTAATCACATCAGCATATGACAGTTAACATGCTTATAATTTGTGGAAACTGATAAAGCTCTTTGGGCATTTCCTCTGCCTGGGATTTGTCCTTGCATGTTTCTGAATGTCCTTCTGAATACTGAGGGCTTTTGTAGCACACAGCCCAGGGAAGCACCAACTTTGAAGTCTTGTGAGTACCTCAGTCACATTTCAGTTGTAAATAATTGCCTTCCCATCAGTACTTATGTTTGTCTGAAGTTTTAGTCACAGAGGTAATTTTTTAAAGTCAGCAAGCAAACATTACTTGTCTTCCACTAATTTCCTTCTCTCTCTGGTAGGCAAAATCCTCCACAGGGCTTCTAGCAGAGAGTTGGATAGGGAACGGGGATGAAGGAATAAGGGTATAAATAATCCCTGTTGGAGAACAGGATCTCTGGTAGAAAAGCCATACGTAAAAAATGGTGTTTGATCCCATACAGTGCTCTTGTAGACCATTTCATCATATATAAAATGTAAAGTCCTCCTGTAAGGCCAGTGCTTGTGTACCAAGCTAGAATTTGCCACAAGTATATGCAAAACCACCTTGTTGCTTTCCTGAAGACACCTTCAATTTGTTTACCAGAACCTTGATGATGGTGGACTTGTTAATAAGCAGAAAGCATTGCTTGCCATTTCATCATATGTTGCCACACCATTTTTTTGTATTCCTGTCTGTTTTTCGCAAGCTGTCATCTATTGCCTTATACCTGGGCTTGTAAATTTTGAGGGTTCAGGGGCTACTAATGCTTTTGCATCTCCTGGACTCCGTAAGTCCCTAGTGAATTACAAATAACCAATATTATTGAGGAGGCATGTGAGGTGATGGCGCGCCCTCTCTGAATTAGCTTTCTAAACTGAAGAAATAACTAAGCTGTACCGTGTGTAATTATTGTCATTCTTTTTATAGTCTTTTTTTGGATGCCCTTTCCCAATTACCTCTTATTTATCTTTACATAAAAGATGCAAACATGCAGAGAATGCTGACACCTCTACTATTTAATACCATGGCCTAATTTTTCAGTGCATATTCAATTTTAATCTGTTTTCGTGCCTTCTTTCAAAGTCAGAATCTGATCCAGAGCACATTTTTATTTCTGTGAAGTTCATTTATTTAGGCAGCTAGAGAATGTAATTTCCTTTAAAAATGGTAGAAGAGTCGCCTCCCCTCTCCCTCCATCTCCTACACACTCAAAAGGTTACAATTTTCTTCTGCGATTCCCTCTATAGGGAATGTCATATTGGTACTCTTTGGCAGTGCTGTAGTCAAAATATGCATTTAAATAGAGACACTCAGTAAAGTAAAAGCACATAGGAAGTTGGAGTTATTGATTTTTTTCTCTTTAAATGAGGCATTTTATGACTCAAAGGATTTTACTGAAAGTCTACATTATCTAGTTAAAGTAGCAGTGGAATTCTTTTGGGGACAAAAACACCATACGAAATGTAATTTTTTGTTTTCCTTCCAGGCTGTAAATGTTGTTTTATATTTGTCATCAAGGTGACACTCTTTTGCTCTGATAGCCATCCTCTGCTCTTTTAATGCTAAGATCTTAAGGAGTGTTTCACTTTTGGCTGTTGTTAATATTGTCTGTATTATGGAACCAGATGGGATCTCTCCAGAGAAATTTCTATAGCAGTTTAAATCTAAACTGCTGCGGGTGCCACAGGAGCTGCCAGACCCCATGACCTCCAGGACCAGTGCCCTCCTCCTTCCAGGAGCCCTCTGAGCCAGGGGTCCCTCCGTCCCAGCCCGGGCGGTGCAGCCGTGGCTGCTCCTGTTCACGGTCTGGCCAGCAGCGAGGCTGAGTGCTGGCTGCCAGGGAGGCACACGCACAGACACCCCCCCACCTGCAGACGATGCTAACACTTGTGTGCCTGTGTGTTCATCACTTTGTATGTAAGCTGCTATTTCTTTTACACTTTTACCACATTTTTGTCCTTAACCCACTAACGTAATGAACCAGGTGCTCTCAGACCGCTCATAGCTTTATATAAACAACTGAAAAAGGCAGAGGTTATTCAAAAGAAAGGATTAAGGCTATTCAGCTCTCTTGTAATTTTACCAATATTTCATCATTTGTTATGATCCTGAAATATGATGTAAAAATTGAATGATAATGTCAAACCCTTTTAAGGAAACAAGTGAGCAAAAACAGACTCCAAAAGAGCAGAACACTTTGGTTTTTGAATTTATGCTAAATCTTTTTGTCAGGTCACCTGAATACTAAGAACCTTATGGCTATTTTGTCACAGTGTCTGATGAGATCTGTATTTTTGTTTGATTATGTTATTCACTATGAACCAACCTCTCCTGCTTCCCACCTTGCATCATGTGGCTTGGCCAGGGGAGTTTGCAGCCCTCAGAGGACACACAGTTCAGACAGGAGATTTGGGACCTGCAAAACATCAGCACATCAGACTACCTGACCCTGACTATAGCTCTCATGAAGACAGTACAGCATCACAGTATAACACAGCTTAGTGCTGAACTGATTCAGAGTAGAACGTTTTGGGTACAGAGGATTTGCAACCATTTTCAAGGAACTCACAATTAAGTAGTTAAAAGGTTCCTTAAGATTCTCCTGTTGTAAAACTATCATCTTCCTGATAAAATAAAACTTTCTGGATAGCACAATAAGAAATTCAGTTATCATATAAAGAAATTAAAGGCCAGGACAGAAAAACAAGTGGCATAAAGTAAAACATCATGCTTGTGGTGACAGAGGATATATGCCCTTTGCTAAACGTGGCACTCCAGATTCCTTACTTGCAAGCCAGGATCGCACTAAGTTTACAAAAAATTCTGTGATGTCCTCAAAGCTCGAACCTCCTGGCAGTCCATTTGGATGGGAGTGTCATGAAAGTTACTAACCAGCACTTCAAACCCTCCAGCAGTCTCTTGCATGCCCTCCAAATTGGGAGAAGAAGGGGAGGACAGGTAAACATGCCCTACCTTCATTTGGATACCAGACACCGCCAGACATATTCAGCAAAAGCAAAAACTGCTTTCCAGTTTGACTGATACACTCTTGCTGGTAGCCACACCGAAGACGTGAATTTTGTCTTCCGGAAGGGGTGTTTCCTCTGTAAACAGCTTGGCAGAGCACCTTTTTACATTTTTAGTCTGACATATTTTGTGTTTTGCATCTCCTTTTGTGTCACAGCTCGATTTGCCTGCTTCAGGCAAAAAGGGTCTGACTGAAGAAACAGGAACGCACACGGCGGTCCCACCATGGCAGAGACCTGCAGAGGCTACTGTGGCACGGGAAGCAAACAGTGGGAAGGTGTGTGCATTCAGGAAAGTCCACAGTTTTCTTCAGTTTCTCTCCCATGCAGCACTGGATAGTAATTTTAAAATCAGTGGATGAGTGGTGGATGTAAGGGAATCAATTCATTTCCCAGGGCAGTTTGGAGAGCAGCATGAAATCTAAAAACACCCAACAAAAGGAAAATCAAAACTGTTTCCTATGGTATTAGACAATGAAATGTTAAATATGCAGTACAGATCTCCATGTGATGCAGATCAGTCACTACATTGACTTCAACAGAACTGCAGTATTTTGTAAGTATAATTTACTGTGGTGTACAGCCTCCTAAATCAGATGTTTGTGGTAGATGAACCTTGTTTCATTTTCTTAATTCTTTGTCTTGCCACTTATTTTCTTGCTGTAAAGACAGTGTTTTGATTTAAAGAGCCTTTCTGTACATTTAAAATCCTTAGACAAACATTTACACCAAGAGGACATCATCAAGCAGAATACAGTCGCCACCACTCAGCTCCCTGCTCTCTGAAACAGCACAGACAGGTCTGGCAGATATTCCCAGCGCCCTTGCATCTTTTTCATAAACCCTGCATTCAGACAAAAACATACATAAATCGCAACACACCTCCAAGATTGAACTGGAATGGAGAAAGGCCAGGAGAGGGGTAAAGTCAAGTGATTAGAAAAAGTAGTGAAAATACAATCACATTTTTTTGAGTTTCAAAACAGAATAAGACTTGCAGCTACTCTTCTTCATGGGAGTCTCAGATATTGAACACCTAATTATCTTAAAGCATACACATGGCAGTGTGGCATGCAATACTCGGTTTCCTGATTATCCCAAAATGGCATTGTAAAAATTAAACTGAATGGTTTGCTTAATAACAAGACTGGTACACAGATGAGTTCTTTAATGAACTACATTATTTTTCTGTTCAAGTTCAATTTCACATAGTGTTCTTTAAAATAAGTCTCACAATGAGACTGATTTGGATTGTGCACACATGTGTCCAGTGAGTAAAAGGGATCCAAAAAACTCTGTGAACCAAGAGATGGCAGAACAGACTTTCAATGCTTATTATCTTTAACAATCTTTGCTGTTCATTAATTTGCCCCCTTACTTTCAATGTCTGACCAAGCACATAAAAACTGGAAATTATTTTATGTTTCTTTTTGGTTCAAACCTTAAAAATTCTGCTAATTCTTTAAACTTCTGTGAAACATTCACAGTTGTGTTACTGTGCTACAGTAGTAGCAGCCAGTCAGATCGGAATATCAGGATTTGCTAAAACATGTCCTATGCATCCGTACTTTGGAATTTGTTCCTTCCAGACCTAACTTCAGATCTTTAAGAGTATAATTTATTTATTTCTTCATTTAGATCGGTTTCTTTGTTTGGGTTTTTTTGTTTGTTTGTTTTGTTTTTTGGGGGTTTTTTTTGTAGCCTAGAAATCAGTTGTCTATGACCTGAAAGTAACTCTAAACATTTTTATTAAAAAACACAATGGTTATCTCCTCTGAGCCTTTTGGTGTTTTTTCTTGGTCTTTTGCCTAGACCCAAGAAAATAACTGATTTTTATTTTGAACCAAGGGGAAAAAAAATGCTAAAACTGACTTTGCATCAAGCTAATATGGAAAGCTTACCTCCCTTGATGAAATGAAATCCTTGATATAAACATAACTGTCCAGATAGCTGAAGTCAAAATAAGATCATAAATCAAGATTTTTAAAATAAGAAAATGGCTATCCTGCTCTTAACATAAGGAGGACTATTTCCAAGGGGGAAAAACGGGGGGAGGAGCAAGGGGGAGTTTGTTCATTTTTGGCTTTTCTGAAATATTATTTCTATTTTCTTATCTTGATAAAAAGGATTCATCAAATTCTGTACAGATTTGGCCATCCTCTATCTATGTTTTTTTCATTAAATAGATTGTTCAAGGAAAATTATTTCCTCCTCTGCTTGTGCTCCAGTCCTGCACCCTTGGAGAAGTGATATGGGGTTTGGTTTTAATGAGCCTTGGGTCAGGGTCTCAGACTACAGATTCATTACAGCAGGGAATATCCCATGCCTTCTCTTTTCACCCATAACAGCTCATGGTAGTAATTTCTTTATTAAAAAAAAATTGTCTTACTGGAGTAGATTGCCCATAGCTCACTCTTTGGACAAAAAATCTTCACGGCAGATCTTTAAATTTCAGATTTTTCCTTCAGCATCATTGCTGGTTTAGATCTGACCAGCACAGTATCAGTGCTAATGCAGATAGAGCTGTCAGGCTAGCAGTGGTTTTTTTCAAATAAAACTGTTTATGTGAAGAAAATATAAAGATGACTTCTTGCTGATTTCAGTCTTGCATAAGATGATCTGCTTTGGTGTAAAAAAAAAAATTAAAACAGTGAAAAAAAAAATTAAAGCAGTAAAATAAAGCTACTGTAGATAGGCTGGGCCACTTGACCTATCCCATGAGCAAATGAACTCACTTGTGAACCTCAAATCTTTCCATGCCATATCCCCAGCAGCAATTTGCAGAAGTTGTCCCAGCCTGACAGAATGAGTGAAGAGTTAAATGCTGTTTGCTGGATCTCCCTAAACATTACAGTGTTAAACATTGTTTGTTTAGGAATATCTTGCCCTGCTTTCTGCCTCCATCTGTGTGTGCTCACAGCTGGTATTAGTGCCTGCCAGTCATTTTGCCAAGCTGTTTTGATTACGCGGGTTAAATAGTGATGGATAATGAAGCCTCTTGTGCACAGGGTAGGCTATTCAATCCCCTGTGGAGAAAGGTGACCCCACCTATGTCCCTATTTGAGAGCTCAGCAGTATGTTCAGAGGAAAAAGGAAGACTTTGGGAAGAGTGAATGAAGCAGCAAAATTACGAAGAGGAGCTTTTGTTTCTACCTCTGTATTTTACTGAAAAAAAACTGAGATGTTTCTGACGGGAACTGTAGGCATAAAATAAAAGATTGATTTTGTTGAAGGTCTGCTGAGAGTTGCGCTGAACAACAAACTCACAGATGAAGGGGGGAGGAATCTTTATCATGCAGCCCCAGAACTCATGCCACCAGGAGCTCGCCAGCTCCAAGGAGGAAGGGAGCACATGTAATGAATATATACTGACCTTCTGAAGCAGGATCTTGCACGACTTTTTGTTAGCATTTTTGCCTAAGAGAAAAAGCCACTTAATGTGCTTACTGCTTAATATTATATAACGGACAAGCTGTTCCTAAAATAAAACTTGTTCTCTATGGAATATAGTTTTAACGTGAAATAAATGGCTTCTTATTAAAAGGTGCTCAAACAACTTCAGTTTTTGAGGCCTGAACAAAATTTCCAAGACTGGAAATCCTTTGTAATTTTATCCTCTTTTTCTTTATGCTATAATCTCAGATGCCAGGGATGAAGATGTAGAGACTTATTTTATCCACACCAGTTCTCAGAGTAGAGTCATTCACAGCATGCACAGCCTGAGAAGTAGGCTGTGAAACAAGAGAAGGCTGCTCATGTCATGATGAAATGAGATGAAGACATGCTCATACAGTTTCTCTTCTGCACAGTTAAGTTAGTTTCAGAGCCAAGAAATGACAAAGCTCCAGCTTCACTGATTTTCCCCATAACCCCTTAGAAAGTCATAGAAATGAAAGCAGAGCAATCAGTCCCTGCCATTTAGATAGATGAACTAGGTCACCAAAGGCAAGTTAACTGGCGTTACAGGCAGTATTAGAATATTTTACAGCAATGCCCTGAAATGCTGTATAGCAGTAAATATGCAGCCACATTCAGGCATCTTACTACCAATTATAATAGCAATTAGGAAAAACATCATAAAACCTACTTTCCAAAGTAAATGAGGCTTATTTGATGGAGTAGTTGGTTCCACTTTCCACCCCTTCTCCCACTTTCCTCGAAAATTTTGAAACTCACCAGTGAATTTCAGTCACATTTGACAGAGGGGGAGCCCTCAGAGGAACTGGGGTGCTGCAAGTTTCTGACAAATGAAGGAAAAGATCCAGGTCAGTATCTTCAACAGAACGTTGATGTCTGTATTGTGTATTCAGCTATATTACCTAGTTAGAACCCATAAAAGGTGGTGTCAGAGGAAATAAGGCTTTGTAAAATCTCTGCTGACTGTAGAAATGGGTTTCTTCCCCAGTGAAGAGGTATCTTATTGGTAAAACTGATAGAACAATCTTTTAAAATGGCTTTGTTTTGCCGGATGTCATGAACCAGATGATAATAATTATTATCATTGATTCTTGCTGCCTCTTGCTAAAGATTGTCTCCCAAACTCACTCTTGCCCCTTCAAAAGCTGAAAGCTGTTATTATACCCTGTTATTCTTCTCTTGGGCCTCTCTCTGTATGCAATTAACAATGAATTAGGCTCTCATGTGAGGACAGATGGAAATACAAACACAATGCTCCAATTAATGGAAGGGAGGGCTCCCAGAAAAAGTGTCAGGGAATTCACTCACTTCATCCATTTGGCTGTATTCAGAGCACAGTCTGCTATTTCCAGTTCAAAGGGCTTTTGTTTTATCAGCTAGACCAGTATGAAAATCATCTATCATCTTCTGATGTTATAAAGCACACAAGTAGGTGTGGTCAGGTTCTTGAAATCTTGGAAATAGGAAAGAAAAATAAATGGGCTGTGTATGAATATTCCAATTATAAATATCTAAAGGACAGTAAGTAAAAGGTATAAAGTAGAAAGTTTAATCAATGGTTAAATACATCTAGCTGGAAAGTAAGGAGAAACAACAGAAAACATTAACAAATGTTTTGTTCCCAAAAAATAAAGAATGGTTTCTTCCTACACACACTGCCAGCCCTTACTTCATAAAAAACAAACAAACAAAAACACTACCAAACACACACACAGCTGTATGTGAAAATACCAGTATTTTCACTCCAAAAAAAAGTTGCATCAAATATGTCTGCCTGAACCAAAGGTCAGCCAACATTTAAGACCTCCTACAGGATATAATACTGTTTATGACTGTTCAGCTAATTCATCCATCACACTTTATTTACGCCTGCAACAGTTGATAACAAGTATGAATGCTCTGTAGCAACCAGTACTAAATGCAAGGTGCTAGGAGACAATGTCAGCAAGGGAATCAAATCCTGCAGCCACTGAAATGAAGACACTTCAAGAGGTGCAACTTTCAGAAGGCAGGAGAAACCATTCTGGGTTTGATCCGTGGCCACCGATATTTACACTGTGTGTATACAATGACTCTGCAAACACATGTAATTTTTTTTAAACTTTTTAATTCTTTAGCCCCTTCAACATCCTTACCTTTCCCTTCCAATCATTAACGTCTCTTCCCTACTCCTCCCCACAAACCCTTTCCTTTTCTTGGTCGTGCCATTTAAGTATTCGCTCACTTACAAGGGATGCTGCATGTGTACAGTAGCGGTGGGTAGCTGCCAGTGCAGTCAGTGCTGGAGGCAGCTCCTGCACAGGCACACCAGGATGTTTGGTTGGTCTCTCCAGTGGTTCTCCAGGGAACCAGCCACCCCTGTCCTCACAACTGTGGAAGCCAGTGAGGTGGGACCGCTGTGCTGGGGTCCACACAAAGGCTTCAGTTTGCTGTTCTCATTTAGTCTCCAGTGATGAAGCAGAGGACTACCTGAAAGAAATCGCCAGACAGCACCCCTACAGCATTTCCATACATTGTTCTTCTTTTCCCTGTTTCCTGATCTTCCTTTTTGCCTTGTTGTACCTCTCTTCCACCTCCAAGTTCCCTTCCAAATAAACAATCTGTCCTTAATTACTTTTTCCCTTTTGGTCACAGTTCTGCTATCGCCATACCCAAATTTCTGATGGTACTTCTGATACAATTACCTAGTTCACCTCGGTCTTACATGGTGTTATTGACAGGATTAGGCACTGCTGCCCTGCAAGCCTCCAATCCCCGGAAGGTCCCCCCAGTTACCTCTATGAAGTTTGGCAATCAGTCACACACTTCCCCTTAACCATCTGCTATCATCACAGCGAGCAATTTCTCATGTCATATCCAGTAATTTCTCATGTTCTATTCAGTTATGTAGACCTCAGGCCAGCACCTATTCATTTACTTGCAGCCTTAACAGCACACATAGTCCTAAAGACAGATATTCATCATGCTTATTAGTGCAGATACAAATCCTACCATCACATCAATGAAGAGAAACTCAACACATCTGTCCATCACTGAAGCCTGCAGTCTGATCATCTCTTCATCCGGCAGCATTGTAAACTCACATGGGGAGCAGGGAGAAGACACAGGTCAATCTAATCAGCACCAAAGCACTAGCCTTGTATTACTCAACAAAATGCAGAATCAGAAAGCCTCTCAAGTTTTTCCAGGGCATTTATACTTCCACAGACATTTTTTTTCCTAAAGAGGCAAAGGAGACACTTCTAGACATTTGCATCAGGGGTGGGCTATATGAATCACCTCCAAGGTTACAGTGCAGGGATCACAAGCTTCTACTTTATACAAGCTCTTTCCTGGATGAATATATAGGCCCATGGATGGGGCTATAACATTCAAAGAGCCTAAAAAAGACTTCTCAGTGTTTAATTCTAGGCAGCATTAGGTAGCTTGAAGCTCTAGCACAAGGTAGCTAAAAATATTCTCTCTCACATTTATATTGCCACAAATTATTTCATACCCCAAGACACTTCCATTTTCCTCCTTAATCCTTCATCTTGTCCAAATTCACTGCTAATAGCCCTAAAAAACAACATAACGTCACCACAACAAGCATTCAAGATGGTTAGGAAGTGCAAAATACCTTCTAATGCAGACAAGAGTTGAAAAAGTCAGCAGGAAAGCTGAGACTTGCTGGTTATAATTATTGCTGCTAGGCATCCTGCCAGTTTCCTAGCAGTAGGTTATGTTACATACTCTATATACAGCAACAAGGAGGAGGAATGGAAGAAGCTTAAATGTATCCTGTGTCAGTTCCTCAGCTGGTATGAATCAACATAATGCCACCGTCACATAAGGATCCAGCCTTCAGCCCTGCTCAGGGAAGTTGTTTTCTATCATCTTCAAGTACTCCCAAGCAGCTATGGTTCATGGGGAGAAGGTTGTCTGACTTGCATTAAGAAAGTGACTGAGGAAAATATTTAACATCTGTTTTGAGAGAGGAAGACTGAATTCAATACTATGATGAGACTTGGGCTTAGCTCAAATTTTTTCTCGGTGAGTACAAGCAGATTAATTGTTGGGATTCTTTGATCCTGTAAGTGTTACAGTTGACAAGTCTTTACCTTGTCATGGTTTCAGCATGAAGACCTGGGACCTGAGCAGGTTGCAGAAGAAACTAAGATGTAGTCAAGACAAAGCCTTTGATACCTGTTAACTCCACTTCATGGATAATAAGCCGTTGCAGAAAGATCATAAGATGTGCTGAGATATCTGACATCAGTGAGTTGTAGGACTATCTTAACTAAACCTGGGTTTTATTCTTAAGTAGAATAACATAATTTGTGCCCCCCTAAGGGCAAGGAACACATCAGAAAAGCTGTTACCTGCTTTCCAACATGAGAGAAATAGAGCAAGAGTGAGAAAGAAAAAACACAATGTGGAAAATTACTTTGTGTGTTGTCAGATCCTGTAAGATATCCTACAAAAAGAAATATTTTAAAAAAAGAAGAAAAAAAAAAGAACACTTAAAATCTCTCTAGTAATTTATTTTCTGTCTGACACTAGCCCAGCTCCGTTAACCCATGGATCTGCTGGTTTATTGTACCCTGGATATGCCAAAGAAGGTAAATTTATGGTGTAAGTGGCCTGATAAATGATACAGCTTCTTCCTCTACTTGACTAACCGAAGAAGCAGCTTCTTTTAGTCTAACTCACAGTCAGTACTACTACCTTCTTCTATTTATCTAGTTTACTAGATAAATCCTTCTTGGCATTAGAACAGAAGTTATGTTGAAGAGGATTCAACAAATAAATTTAGAAGTGGTCCAGATTTATACCAGTCTGAAGTGGGAACAGGCCAGTCAGAACCAACAGAGCTTGAAAGGGAGCTGCAACCAATGGGTCGAACTATAAGGGAAGACTTTAAGAAACTGTGTAATAAGCTATTGCTATTTTGAAAGCATGCCTGCATGTGCAAGTTGCAGAGAGGGGAGATGTTAACTTTGTTTCTCAGCTCCTATCAGGCATTTCAGTGAGAGCCCCTTTCCCCTCTGTTTGAGAGGTAATCCTGCCAGGGCTGTGCATCTGGGATGTGTGCCATGTGGCGAGGAAGAACATACCCATTTGTTAGGCTGACAGTTTCTCACCTTCCACAAGCAGTAAATTAATCATGAGGACTTAATTGGACCTGGCCATATGACTATGACTATAGTTCCAACCCTGGCAATAAAGAAATGACAGAACAATTCATTAGATACACTGCTGGTATTTAAGTCACAATGTTGAACTCAGTATCTTGCTTTTCTTATTATCCCAACAGCCATTTGTGTCAGCAGTATCCAAGGATACCTATATTTGCATGGAATTATGAGCTTCATTACTTTTCTTCATTCACCATCACACAGTGGGAAACTTATATTAAGCATAACATACACTGAATTCTGCCACTCAAAAGCAGAACAGTTGTATGCACATTAATAATATGATTATGCATATATGTGTGAATATGCTCAGCCACAATACGCTACGCCGTCTCCTAGAGTGCTGTACAGAGGGAAGGCCTTGGCATGGCTAGTGCTTATGTGGCTTATATGAGTTTTAGTGAATTTAGGAAAAGCATCTTTTGAAGGGGAAGGCTGAGAAAGAGTAAAGCAGGTAAGTCCCAATGAGCATCAGCAGAGCACATCACCTGTTTACACCAAGCAATTAGTACACCCAAGACCCAGATGTAATTTAAACCTCAGGAAAGGGCAGCACACTTCATTGCATAAGAGCAGAGGAGAGAATTATGATATGTTGACCAGAATCAAATTATTTCCCTCTTTTACTGCCTCATCTCTCCCAATTGGGACTGAGACTCAGGCTGGAAAGTATTAGATAGCTTGACCACAAGACTGCTTCATAGAAGAGAGATGTCTGATTCTTCCAGGCTTGTTGAAGCCTGAACAACCCAGATATTGTGAGATCACCAAAGACAAGTATGTTAAATGTTTAAATCAGAAATATAAGTTAAATATCATTAAACCCCTACCACTAAGTTACGTGTAAATCTCAGCTGAAAAAGTAAATAGGCTGCTGTGTAGGAACTGCAAAGCTAATATCTTCTTCCTCTTTTACTTCAACTGCAGAATAACGTAAATATTCTCCCATTTATATATCATTTTCAGTTAGATTTTTTTTTCCCCAGACTGAAAATGCCATAGGAATATTTCCCAATAGTTGTTCAATCCCACTTAGGACTGTGGAGCATTTGTACTGGATTCTCTTGTTCATGTTTTTATAGAGGATGTATTTGCATCAGAAACACAAAGGTAATCACAAGACACCTGAGAAGTAACAAACTGCTGAACTTTCATAATCTGCCTTTAATTGCACATATGGTTTGTTGATAATGGTTCCTTATTTCCTCCTGGTTGAAAGAGGATGGAAAAATTTTTTCTGGCAGAAAAAAATGCCTAAAAATTAGGACAGAAAGTAAAAGGAACCCACACAGATGTAGATTATCAAAATAAAGTTGAACTTCACTGATGACTGCTTATTTTAAAACAGAATTAATAGCGATCAGAAGGTAATTTAGGGATTCTAGTCAAACAGTGAAATATCTACTAGTCCTTTGAAATGTTTTATGGATGTGGTGGTATTCATTTCATGTGAATATTTTTAGTAAAAAGTTGGATTATTTTACAGCCATTTCTAAGGGTCTCATTTTTGATTCTTGCTGATGGTATGCATTTTTCCTTCTTTCACTATTTCCATGAATATACAAGCTGCTCTCCTTCCAGCTACAACAGAAATGTGAAACATCATTTGAAGACCTCATATAATACTACTTTAAAAATATTTTTTTTTCCAACCTGAACAAATAAAAATACACAATCATGCATATATCATTTTTACCTACATACAGAGTCCATTTCTCTGTTCTGCTCATTAGTTCCATTTTAAAGGAGCTTGAAAAAAGAACATTTTCTCTTTTTCTTGGGGAAATTACTGAATACATACTGTATATCCAGATATCTTGTTTCAGCACTGGGGCTGCTTCAATTACAGTGTGATTTGTTGTGATTTAATGGTTAAAATCTTGTTTTATTTAGCCTTATCCTGTTATAAAAACACTACACTCTCTCTTTCAAGGTACATATTCATTACAGGAACACTGTGAATTTAGGTATCAAGAAAACAGTGCCTACATAACCTCAATGTGATTTAACTATCCTCTGAGTTTCACAGACCTCAGGAGAAGTGGTTGGGAAAGGCACACAGCCCTTTCAGGGGTATTGTGGGTCTTAAGATACAGGGTTTAGATATTTTTGCAAGAGTGGTCCTAAGTGATTCTTGTCAAGATAAGATCCTCCTGCAGGTGTGATAGTGGTGGCATCACTATCCATTTTAGAAACAGAAAATTGAGAAAGAGGGTTGAAATCCTGGTGTTGTAGAAGGCAATGGTAGCCCTGCTATTGGCTTCACACGCAATCAATATTTCCTTCAGAGATGTTGGCTGCCTGTGAGACAGCCAGAAAAGAAACCATGCTAAAAGGGTACCTTTGCCTAGATGGTATCCTGTCTTTCAGGAGTCGGAAGAAATTTTCAACATGCTAAGAGAATCTCATTGCTTCAAACTTTCATTGATCTTTAAGCTACCACTGTGAAGGAGAGACCATCAAGAGCCACCTTCTTGCACTAGAAACTTTCCTGTCTAACTAATGTTTTAGGAGGTTTAGGGAAAATTCTCACATTCCTCTTCCTTTTTGTTTTTGTTGATTTTACTTTGCAGCCTGAAATGCACTGTTTTAGTGTCAAAGATAAGTCATAATTGCCTGGATTTTCAACATATTATGGTCAGCAGGATGCATATGTGTTTGTGAACAACATTATGTTTTCAGAAACATTTGAATTATTAGCATCTGCTATATGTACTAATTTCATTAATTAACCAGTTTTCATGCCTTCACTTAATCTATTTTTAAGGAGCTGAATCAGTTATCTAACTGGGTTATCAATTTAGGCTGTCTGACTCTTTCTTATATCTGAATAAAATCATACTTGCTTAGCACTTGTAGCTGTGCATCAAGCTAAACAGACACTACAGATGCTTACAGAAAAACGACTTACAGACTAATACTTAACTAGTCTCTTCCTGAAAAGGCCGTGAACACCAGGCTAAGGCTAACGTCTCTGCTGGTATGTAAATCTACCATCAGTCAAAAACATATTGATCTTTAAATTAGCAGAGTGGCAGCTTCCTAAACTCTGCTTTGGGTGTTAAGCTCTAAAATCTTCGATACAGGGCACATCCAGTTGTTGTAAGACATCACCCAGAGAAGGAAGAAATAAAGTCTGTAGCAAAGCAATATACTTCAGGATCCCTACTCTGCCTGGAGCTCATGATATCAGTGCAATTGTGGTGGAGGTCTACAGCAAGCAATGCCTGACAACATTCCGACAACAAGCAGTTGCGATGATTCACTTACTCCCCTGGGTAAACTTCACTGATGCAGCTGTGATGTGCAGTGTTCTCGCTGCTAAAACCCCCATCACAAAAATGGATGGTAAATTACTCTTCCATCATTGCTGAGTGCAGTCATATATTTTACTGATGAGCAAAGTTGCAATTACAGTCTCTTACAAAAGGTGAATCACAACCAAAATATAGTATCACTTCACAGTCAACTGACAGGAATAAAACTATGAATTTGATTTCTGAATTTCATTTGGAGAAACAGGAAAATTTGCTTTTCTATAATCACTCTTGGATTTTCTTCTTTTAGTAGCCAACATGAGTAACTTACTTAAAAAGCTGAAAGTAAGAAGTTGAAAATGACCATCTGATGTTTTAATGAGAGCTGTTCCTATATCTAACTGAGTTTTGTCCTGTCTCCTTCAAAACCAACTAGAGTCAAAGCTAAGACATACAACATGTATCATGAAATGTATTTAACTAGATCAAGAAGCAGTGAACATACAGATCTTCCCCCTGGTTTCAGGAAAGAAGGGGAAAGTGTAAGGTTGTAGGGAGGCGGACTGAGGCAGGAAAATACAGGCAAGCTGGTCTCCAAGGAGACCTAGAGAAAGAATGAAAAGAAGGATTGGAATGGAATATTAGTGAGTACAGTGGTGAGAGAGGCTTTCAAAAAACAGCAGCAGGTTGTCAGTGACAGAAGTTGAGGAAATGGAGAGGAATAAAGTTGATATGAGATTGTGGTGTTATAGTGTTGGTCTTTTTCTTCCTGTTCCTAGAATAACACTACACTGGGCCTCTTCTGTTTTTATCAATGGCTGCTGTGTAATGTGCCTGGCTGACAAAAGCTGAAAACATAAGGCTAAAAGGTAAAGGTCGCTTCGTGCTGGGGATGACAGCAGTAAGTTGGGAGGCAGGTTCACTGACAGGAGCCAGCTCTTCCATGCAGAGAACCATAGTTATTTCTCCTGATCATCCTTACGGTCGCAATTTGAATGGCAGAACGACAGATTGCCCCCACAACCTTGACGCATTGCATAAGCAGTGATGTCACATAAAAGTGAAGCACCAAACAAATAAATGGGGAAACTAGAGTTTCTGAGTAAACATGTATCTTTAGACAAGACCTTAGTGCACTGTCTCACCCACCAATGAACCCCATGGAAGAAGGTTGCAGAGGAGATGGGCAAGGGTGAGGTTCTCCTAAAACTTGGGGAAGACTACAGGGAGTGACTGACCACGGCTATTACAAAGAATTAAAGGGGACTGGAGGTTGGCCTTAGTGCTGCATGGCTACATGGCCTTTGTTCTGGATAAGCATCTCTATTAGCTGAACAGATCAGCCATCTATATCAGCTGAATGAATCAACCAGTTGTTATCAGCTCAGTGTATAAACCCAATGTGTAGCTGTTTGTCCCCGAGTTAGTCAAAAGAGTGTAAATGTCTTCCTGTGAGCATACAACAGTAGTGAAATTTGTGTTTCATGTGAGTCAACTGTATATCACAATTGCTACACATTTCTAAGTGTACTTGTGCTGTGATTTAAGTGCATTGCTGTATCACTCTGCTAAATCAATATCCCATGTAGTTTCAAATAAATTCAAACAAGTAAATTTTGTATGATGCATTGAACCCTTTATGTGTGCAATATCTACAAGAAACTGGAAACTACTGAACTGCAACACACTGTATGCCCTGTCCGATCCTCTTTTTCCTGACTACCATCACTGGGACATCTAGATAGTATTTCTGATCCTCTGCTCTGCATAATCACTCAAGCATCACCATTTATCTTTTAGCTCAGCAGCTACAACTGAATTATCCATGGGAAACTATTCATTTTCAAAGTGCTTTACTACTTAACTCATCAGGACTAGGATTTTAAATTAATTCTTTCTTTGTCACAGGAAATTTTCTTCTTCTCTTCCTGCATAAATTTGTTTGTAGGCCTAGCAGTTTCTGATTTTTCTTGGTATTACATCCAAGCTCTAATTTTGGGGAAGCTATTTTTCAGTTATTCATTGTCCATATTGTCCTTTTCTCAACATCAGGTTGGTTTGATTTTTCCTGGGTAATTTTCAGGTAAACAGTATGATTGTGGACGTAGAAAACTCCAATACCCACCTGTTACCAGCCTTCTATGTATATTAAAAAGCCAGTCTTATTTTTGTCCCATTTAACTGGATCCTTTTCCAATGATCCCCTGGTAATGTTGCAAGACCAAAGGCTAGCCTTATAGAATGTACTGAATATACAGTTAGGAGACTATGAAATTTCATTAGTAATATAGAAATATATTCTGTATGTATTCATATATGAACTCTCTAAGTTCCCAACACAGTTCAATGGACTTAAAAGCACGCATTTGTCCCTCTTCTGGTTTCCATGTTCTCACAGAGTACAAATAATACATTTTTTTAATTTAGAGGGGAACTCCACCCCTGCCCAACCATTTCGTTTATTTTTCTGTCTTTAGTAGCAAAAAGGCTCAGGTTATCTAGAACTACTATAAGATGTTTTAATTTCATGCTAAAGTAAAATGCCTTTTATAATTTTGTTCTGGTATTCAAGGAATATCACAATATTAAAATTTTTAAATCTGTTAATTAGAATGGGTTAATAGGAATGTCACCATTTCTGAGTCTCATTAAAAAAATTTTAAAAGGAATCTAATGAGAAGACATTCATAGTAGTGTCTAGTTTTGAGCTTACTGCAACCTTTGACAAGAAAAGGAGTCACTGGAAATACATATATTCAAAACCTCTTTAATTCTATTGGTATGTCTCTGCAAGGATGTCAAAATACTTTTAATTAATGAAAGGTAACATTACTTCTACAGAGGAATGGACATATCAGACATACATTTCTAGTGGCAGAAGCCATCCTGGTCATCCAGCTCCTTTGGGTTTGTTTCCATCTTGCCTTTCTGTCTTCACGTGCTCCCATGCAGAAGACTCAAGTATGTGAGTTGAGTTGGTTTTTTGCCTTCTGATACTGTCAGTATAGTTCCCTTTCTCTTGATTAGTGAAAGACTGGAGCCTTTACATGTTTTCAGGGTCAAGCAGAATAATTAGCCAGCAGAAACAAAAAAAAAGATTTTTTTAGGCAAGAGTGAAATGTTTCTTTGCATAGTTGACCTGGTTTGTTCTACACATCTTGCCAGAAGGCTTAAGACTCCTTCACCCTCACTTCCCTGGTAAAGGTCAGTGTGAACCTTAGCTGAGAAGTTAGATGAGAAAGGGGAATGAGTAGGGTTGAGTTAGATGAGTAGGGTGCCAGCTTTATTTCTGAATACTGGAATAGTAAGACAGATAACAGAATATGGTGCTCTGACCCAGTCCCAAAAAAACCAAAAAGGGTGTTGCAAAATTAATAAGGTCCTG
The DNA here is from genome assembly GCA_013400755.1 of Pelecanoides urinatrix. Taxonomy (NCBI): domain Eukaryota; kingdom Metazoa; phylum Chordata; class Aves; order Procellariiformes; family Procellariidae; genus Pelecanoides; species Pelecanoides urinatrix. Next base: position 143,905 of record VZTQ01012948.1, on the reverse strand, counting down.
GGATGTACTGCCAAAATTGATAGACCTGGCCCAGTCTCCCCAGAGGTGAGAAAAGCTTAAGGAAGACAACTGGTTTTATTTTTCTTATAATAATACAGGGAGAGTAGGATTAGAACCTCCACACACTAGAGAAATGCTTGTAGCCACACCGCAGCTCCATGGCAGTGGTAGGCAGACACTCACAGACACGACTCCTGCCTTGCTTCTCAGGCTAGTTTCTATGCATCTCTTCAATCTAGTTTCTAGCAAAGGATGGAGGAAATAAAGATGCCAGCTGGTTATATCAAATGACATATGCTATTTCTGCTTATGCTGTCAGCTTGAGCGGGTTTGGGGCAGGCCATCTGCACAAAAACAAAGGTTGTTCACGCTGAGCAAGTGTATCCAGCATATGTGTCACTCCTATACTGCCTAAAGGACTGGCAGGACCAAGGACTAACTGACTTGACTTTTGATAAATGAAGGAAATAACTGTATGAAATATGAAGAGGTTGAAGACCTAGGAAGATGAAGTTACCTCACTAAAAACAAGTGCAATACCATGGATTTTAGTAGACTAAGTTGAATGATGACTTATTATTTTAGAACACAAACTTAGGTTTTTGCTTATAATCAGAAACGTAGAGGATAATATGAGTTTAAAAGATACCTACAGCTTGTATCCTGTAGCAGGTTCACAGTGTGTGGAAGACATTGGGATTAAGAGTCTGAAACTAACATCTGCTCACATTGAGAAAAAAGAAATGTACTTCCATCTGAGTCAATTTCAAGCCCCCACCTTCAAGGAATAGGTCATTGGCACCCCTCCTGTTCTGGTTTCAGCTGGAATAGAGTTAATTTTATTCCTAGTAGCTAGTATAGTGCTGTGTTTTCAATTTAGGATAATAATGTTGGTAACACAGATGTTTTAGCTGTTGCTAAGTAGTGCTTACAGTAGTCAAGGATTTTTCTGTTTCCCATGCTCTGCTAGGTGCACAAGAAGCTGGGAGGGAGCATAGCCAGGACAGCTGACCCAAACTGGCCAACAGGGTATTCCATACCCTATGACATTATGCTCAGTATAAAAACTAGGAGTTGTCTGGGAAGCTGCAATCGCTGCTCAGGGACTGGCTGGACATCAGTCGGTGGGTGGTGAGCAATTGCATTGTACATCAGTCATTTTGTGTATTTTATCATAATTATTAATATTAGTATTATTATTTTCCCATCCTTTTCTGTTCTATTAAACTGTCTTTATCTCAATCCATTAATTTTACTTTTTTTTCTCCCCAATTCTCTCCCTCATTCCAGTGGAGGCAGAGGGAGTCAGCGAGCGGCTGTGTTGAGTTTGGCTGCCTGCTGGGTTAAGTCACACTACCTCCCTATGGCAAGCTGGTGCTTGATAAATTAAGTGAGGAATAATCTGAGAACATTTTCCAACAGCTAAACTGGAAAACCTTTTTGTTCCTGTGTACTGTCTGCTTGCTTATGCAGATGCCATTTCTCCCACCTGCCTCTTCTGACAGCTTCTTCTTATTTTCCTTTCCCTTCTATCAGTTCCAGGTGCCGTTAGCTAAGGCTGAACTGAACAGCAAGCCGACTTGCTTAGCTCTATCAAAACACCAGCACCTTCCCTGCACATCCGCTAAACGCCATCTCGGTACGTGGTGTCCCCATCCCATATCAGGGGAGATTTCGATATGATCCCAAGAGCAAGATTAAGGCACAAATGAGGTCAAATGCCGCCAATTTCAAATGTCCTAAACAACTTTTATTATCAGAAGTTAAATTTATTAGGATAGATTAGAAAAAAGATAGAAATTAAGCAAGCATTCGGGGAAGGTTTGCAAGAATAATCACCACCATGGATCCGCGGCCTCCCGAGGGTCCCAGCCGGAGGTGGGCAGCGGCAGGCGGTTATGTCGGGATCCAAACCTTTCAGATTTCGGTGTCGGCGGTGGGCGACGCGCCGGGGCTCGCCCGGGCAGCCGCCTTTATCCTCACTCAAGGGCTGCAGTTTCCATGGCAACGGCACGTACTTGCACGTCGCTACATTCCTGCGCATGCGCATACGCTTCCCGCGGCTCCAGCCTTGGCGCTTCGCGCGGCTAGCGCGCGGCTAGCACGCGGCTGCGCGTGCGCACACGCTCCTCGCGACTGCGGCGAGCGCGGCGTCTCTCGCGACCTTTGGTTGACCCCAACTGCATCCTGCGCAGGGCGCAGCAAAGCGGGGTGCTCCGTGCCCCCGCAGTCGCTGTTCTGTCACGGAGGCGGGCAGTCTGTGAGACAAGTGCCTTACAGTTCGGTCCCTCACACGTGGCCACGGATTGCTGTGAGCAGAAACGTCAGTTCTGTTCCCTTTGCTTTCAAATCACCATTTCACAGCACAACTCTGCTTTTCTTTCTCTTTTGGCCTCTAATTTTTCCAGTGTACTTGAAGCACAAAAATTTTTTGTCAATGTTGCTTTGTTTCTTTCCCTGACTGCTAATTCCTTCTTTTCACAGACCAGGAGCAGGCATCTGAGATGAAATGGTAAACTGTGGAAACATTTTTTACTAAAGCTGCGAGGTTTTTCTGCAGTGGGTGAGCTTAGGCTGTAGCAATCTCAAATACTAAATAATTGATTCTGGAGGTTACCAAAGGCAGAAGAAAGCAGCTTCTCAAATGTAGCATCTTCAAAAGAAATTACATTCACAGAGGTCATCTCTAATTTTGCTATCATTACCTCAAACTGATCACCATATCACTGTTAATAGTTCTAACATAGTAAAAAGAAGGAAAAAAAAAGAAGCTCATATTCAGCAGCTCCAAAAAAGGTAGCGAAAAGTTTGGCTTCCAAAATACATTCACTAAAAGTATGTATGGGGTTCATTGACACTATTTTAAAATTGTGCCAACAGTTTGAACTAGAAAACATTTTTAAAATTTCATTATTTAATTTTTTATCTCATCACTTTATAAAAAATTCGAAATACTTAATCTGGAAACATATTTTTGTTAAAAAGTCTGGAAATTATGTGACAGCTGTGTCAAAACATTTAAAAATCCTCTTCCAGATTTAAAAGAAACATTATTAACCTGACCGTTACTACAAAAATGTTCAGATGGCTTTTTTGTGTTTTTAACAAAAATCCTAAGTCTAAACATCAAAACAGGTCCACTTCCAAGAGTTACCCAAAGTCAATATGACTTTAGATTTTGTTTCTTAAAAACTTCCATTTGCACTTCTTTAAATACAAGATTAACTTATTTTAAAAACCCATTCCTTAGATAATGGGGAATTGCATGTGTTTAAAAGTATACAGTTATTGTCATTAATGTAGTGCAGGAGTGGTATGTACTTATACAGGAAAACCGAGTATGATCATATTAAATCAATATATTTTTCACTTGATTATTCTTCTGTGTTTGTCATATAAATTGGAAGGAGGAAAATAATTTTCTCTGTTGGAGCGTAAAACAAATTAGACATAATGGCACATGAAAAGCAAACCATAATCACCCTCTTGAAAACTAATGCATTTTACAGGATATGTAGCCATTAAGGCAGTCACAACATTTTAAACCTACTCCAGTTCAACACGCCCGCAATCTATTCACTTTTTGATGGCAGCATTTTGTGAAGCTGGCACTGATAATTAAATAAATTGTATGGTGGAAATCCTAAACTCATCTTACATGGCAATGTGCCAGATTTTTCTTTCTTTGTCTTTAGTATTTCACTGAACAGTTTTTATTCACCCTGTAGTCTTTTGATGGCATTTACTTTAGAGACTGGGAGCATTTTTACTTTTTGTTCTGAACACAATATTAATGGATGAACTCAGGAATAGTCCATGGATGGGGCAGGCATTATACTGTGGTTTACCTTGACCAAAAGGACTGGGTGGCAAAGCTGAGAGCTACCGATATAAGCTGCTATGGTTGAATGTCAAGGAAACCATTGCTTCATGCCATACTTCCAGAAATACTCATTCTGTTTGATCAATCCACAAAAAAATATTGGAAAGCCTTTTCCTGACTATTTCTTACAGCCTTCCAGCTTCATTTAAGCAGTTTAACAGCAAAAGTCTTTTTTCTTTCCCCCATTCACCTGCTGGTATCAAAGGGCGCACTTTCACGTCATCTCTAGACATACCAGGATAGCTCTTAACCACCGCAAATGACTTCGCATTCAGCTGATGACATGCTGGGAGCACATGAGAGATTTCTATCACTGATCATTCTGCAAAAGTAAAGATAAAGCTCTGCTTCTGGAAAGACCATGGTCAGCTATAGGCCCTGGAGCTCCTAGATTCATTTTCGCTTCTTAAGCCTATGCCCACATGATTTGCAGAATACGTGATGTTAGTAAACTTGCCTCCAAGAGTGGAAACTGAGCACCACTGGAATTTTTCCACTTAGAGGACTCAGATTGCACTGCAAGTGACCCGATATCAACTGTTAGAATAAAACTCTTACACTTTAGAAACTCAGTAGAGAGTGACTGTCCTTACAGTTTTGGTGTCTGAAAATCCCTCGTTTTTTAAGAACTTTAAGTACTGTACATTGACTTCAGTGGAATCTGTATTTAACTCTGGGGACATTATTCTCTACACACAACACTCCTAGTGACTGAGTGGAGGATTCCTCCAAGAGAAAGTCCATCTAAAGTCAGGAAGGAGGAGGGAGAACCGGCTGGATAAAAAGGTGGTTAAGCTACGATGGGGTGTGTATGCTACCATGAAGAAGTTACACTCGCATGCACACGAAAAAAAAAGAAAATAGTCACCCTGGAGCAGACATAACACATGATCTATGCACAGTAAAGGACAAGGAAATTTAAACTGAAGTAGAAATCCTTAGTCAAATACTCTAGTCTCAGCACACTGGGAGTAGGGTACCAGCCAAAGAAGGCCTCCAAAATCCATCTGATATTATGGTTAACAAGTATTTGTCACGTTATTTAGTTTAAAGGTGATCACCTGCATCTAAAGAGATTTGACAGAACCTCTGCTGGTGGTGCAGATGGATCAGACTCTCTATATGGGATTCTGGTAATCTCCTTATCTGATGAGAGATGCAGAGAAAATCCTTCAGGTCTGAATGAAATGGAAATTCAGAAATATGAAGGTAAAGTGCTTTCTATCTTTCTCAATCTCAACTCTGTAAAACTTTATTTGATAAAGAAGATTTTTTTTCTCTCACAAAGGAGCTGGAACTGCCCTTTTTTTATTTCCTGATAAATTTACAGTGAAATGTCAAGGCAAAATCAGCCTTTTCCAGGAGGTAAAATCCACAGCTTATCTTGAGGAAAAGATTAAAGATGACAATGTAAAACTCGCTGACAACTTTGACTCAAGCCTCAGTAATGATTGACTGTGAAATTTTTCCTCTTCTGATGTTATTGAATCACTGAGGTGTAAGATGAATGTTTTTGAATAAAAGGTTTCACTTCTTTCTGTTACTAGGATAAACATTAAAGGTATAGAAATGTTTAAATGCACTTGGTGATGGGTGCTGAGATAACGCAATTTAAGACAAGTAACCTGTAGGCTACACATTGCCAGTGGTTTTACAGCTTTTTTACAGTCGGCTAGCCATTTTGAATAATCTACTGTGAATGTTTTCATCCTGATCTCTCTTGCACACACAGAGAGAGGAGACACACTCACAACAGTGTTATAATGGCAGGGCTGCAACTGAGTGTTGTGTAACTGGGTTTATTTCCAGTTGCGCGTGGTGGGCACCCACAGTGGTGCGTGCCTGAGCCCTGGCTCACAAAGACCAAAGGTTGGCTCAGCCAGCAGGACCTTGGTGTGATCCTTTGCCGAGCACCCCAAGACCACAAGGATGGTCCAAAAACTGGTTGGTCACCTCCCGCAGGGTGGCCCTGGGAAACTGTCTGGGTGCCAGTACTTGGCCCCATTGAAACCAGTGGAAATTTGGTCACAAAGGTCAATGCAGCCACAATTAGGCCCCCAAATTTAAGCGCTTGTGGTATAAAAATGGCTTGTGAGCACAGCTATTCCTGAAAGAATGTTTCTTGAAGATGTTCTATGAGCAATTTCTCAGAAGGAACGAGACTGATGATAAACCTAGCAGTGAATCTGTCACTGCAAAACAAAAAGTATTTCCTCTGATATATTTTCTCATTAAGAATTATTTGCCCACTGTTGATAAATCAACACTTATAATCTTCTGTAGTCATTTCACTCAAATTTTTATTTTAATCCACTTCTCTATTTTGTACTTCGATCAGCCTAAAACATGTTGTTCAAGGGTTACCTTTGTTTAACTATTTTAATCAACCATTGCAGGCAGCATCCAGAACACCGCTTGCTCTTCTGCAAAGATAGCTCAGCTATATGGCCCAGTCCCCACACTGCACTTAAAGAGCAATAGGGGACAATGGGGTGTTTCACAATGTGTTTTCTACCCAGTTTTTTGCTCTATTTTCTACTCTCTCTTGCTTCTGTTTTTTCAGTCTGGCAACGGTGACGTTCAGGTGGCGGAGCCCTGTTCCCAAGCCCCAGCACTCCTTGTCTGCACCCTGGAACCATGCACATCGGCTTTGGTTTCCTAGCAAAGCAGCAACACACTGTAATTTCTGCTTCGCTTTCAGAAGTTATGTGTTTGAAGTACTTATTCAATTGGAGTTGTATTAACTTTGAAATCCTCATACAGCTTGAAATATTAAGTTTTCTTTATAGCTGCATGTGTTTTCTTTGCAGTCAGCTTAATTCCTTTACAATGAGTGCTGCAATAGCATAATTAACTTGCACTTCCTGAAAAAAAAAATCTTCAATAAATTAGGAGAGAAATGGCCTTAGGCTCCCTGTATTGTCAGCAGAGAGACAATCACCTCCAGACCACACTTCAGTATTGATTCTAAAATCTGGCAGAGATTGACTAGAAAAGTATTATGAGACTGCTCTCCCAAATTAGGTGGTGAAAATTCAGGATAGGCAATGCTGGGCAGCAGTGAAACAAGATTTTAAACATTATGCTTGCAACCCAGGAAGAAAGGTTAAAAAAAATCTACCCAACTGAAAACTGGTAATGCCAGATAGAGGAAAGCAAGTATCATTTCCAGAATAGACTTGCCTCTAGATAAAGGAAGATAAACAGAGCACAATTTCTGCATCATAAGAATACTAAACATTTGTAAAAAGAAGTTATTCCAAGTCAGGCCTAGACAGTGTAGGAAAGTCAACCCTGTAAAGTTTTGAGCTCTCTTTCATCACAGCCTATCGTTATTACTGGCCTGAGCCCCAACCAAATGCCTGGCATTTCAAAATGATGAAGATGGGGGAGAGCTTATGACCACATTTCTATTGACTTGCACACTATTTAGGCTTCACGCTCTTTATGCCAGCTGCAGAAATATAGGCAACACTTGATCCGTTACAAACATCACCAGGACAAAGCCACATTTTAATGAATATCCAAAGGCAGCATATGACAACATTAACACTTTGTGTAGGCTGCACAACAGTGTTTTTCATCCTGCACCTGGAGTACTAAAGTCCATGTGAACAAATCACAGTCTAACAATAGGAATGTGTGCCAATATGTCAGTTGGCATATATCAACAGAGCCCCTTACGTCAGTATGCTGATACAATTTCCGTTTGCAGACAAACATCAGAAAAATAACCAACACCTTGTCTCTAAGCCTGAGAGCCATCTGAAAACAGTGTATAATATTACTTTAGTTATCCTGTGTGCCATACAGGGAAGAAAACCACAGATTTGCAGAAGAGGGGTGACACTGCCCGGTCAGAAGTGGCTGGTGTTCAGTGTTAGTTCAGCATCAGGAGCCGACCCAGGGACCCTTCCTTACGGAGGAATCTGTGAGTAGAGGCATGGTCCTGGAGAGCCCACATGCGGAGTGGGTGTACGTGCCCACATGTGCCTCGAGGGCAGGGCACAGAAAAAGGCATGCCATAGGCTTATTTCTGAGGGAGCTCCGGCTTTAGATACCACAGTAGGTCAGATCAGAAGTCCCAGTTTCACTGAAAGAGAAATAAAATTGAATAAAAAGGGAGCTTTGCTACTGCCATCAGTGGAGTTGTATTTCATGCAGAATTGTGTCACATCTCTTGCTGCAAGAAGTGTGTGCTCACAGTTATAGCTGCCTTTCCAGCACCCCTGCCTGTAATTTCCCTCTCTGTCTTTTGTAAATGGGGGTAAACAAGGGAAGTAGTGGGGGCCCTCACATAGAAATGCCGGGCGCAAGAATTTCTATAACATTTATACTGTCTGTAAAAGACAGCTCAAAGGTTCCTCCGAAACCAAACGCGTTTTACAGGTATCTCGTCCCTTCAACAGCTCAATTAAAAGGAGGCAGGTAGGAAAACATAACATTGGTTTCAGAAGTCCAAATGCAGTTTTTGCACTGTCTCCTTCCAGATACACAGCTGCCCATACCTGCATGCAGTCTGGTCCCGTACAGATCAATTGCTTCAGCCAAATTGCTTCTGTATTTCTGATACGACTCTGCTGTTAGAAAAGCATCAGCAATCAAAATAGTGCTGTTGGACAATGTTCACCTAACTCAGAAAACAGCCAGACTCCCATTCTGCCCACGTACTTCTAGATTAGATGGAAGGATACACTGGGGATATGATATACTGAGATCTGACTTCTCCATTTTTTCTTGCAGCTGGAGCAAGAACACACATAAAACTTTACATTGTAATAGAAAAAATAAATAGGGTCACTGTCATTTAAAGTAATAGAAGTTTATTTTATTTGTTGGTTTTTTTAAAACACCCTTAGGATAACCCGATAAACTAACTTCTTCTAAAGTTATTTGCTAAGACATAAGCATCTGGAAAAGGCAGGATATTCTTTAGCTGAACAGCTATGCAAGATGGTAAAAACCTGGTGCAAACTCCAGAAAAAACATTGGCTGGGTTTTTTTTTTGTTTCGTTCTATTCCATAATCCCGATCTATTCCATAATCATAATTACGCTAAATTATGTATTATATTATATTTTTAAATATAGATACCTAGCAACATAAGAACCCAAAGAATAAGAATGGTCTTGTTCTAGTTTTCAAATACTTATATTACCCTTCTGAGTTATAGTGGCATGCATATTTTATTGGGTCTGTTATATTATTTTGACATAACTATTTAACAAAAGTCTCTTCACAGGAGTCAGTTTAATTGTTTATTATTTTATTGCTTTGATTTCAGGAGGTGAGACAAAAAAAGAGACAGAAAATTGTGAGCTTGGGTGGTTTTTTTATGAACAGTACATGTTACTTTGAGGATGTCCAAAGTCACATAAGCAGGCCCAAACAACATCTTACTTTTCTGAATTATGAACCTTCAGTTCCAGATTCTTTGTCTGAATTTAGCTTTTGTTTTCCTTGGAGCAAATAGTGCCAATCCTTTCCTACAGTGCGGAAAAAAAATAGGAATCAAACCTTTGTAGCATATAATTTCTTGCTGAAATCATTAACCTGGCTCTAGGACTCTACAGTTTCTATTTTCCTGAGTAGTTTGACTTTACAGAAACTGTCCGTTTGAGGAAAGGTGGCTGGATTTTCTACCCTGCTTGCATTCCATGTCTAATACCTGGATATATCATAAGAACAGGAGGCTTAAGGCACACTTAGCGCTGTCCTTTAATTCCCCAGTTCCTTCAAAACCAGGAATATGTCTACATTTTTATTCCCTTGCCACATTTTCTTCAGTTTGTAGACATATACTTCATGGCTTTTTTCTGAATCACTTATTCTGATATTCTCACACAAATAATTTAAAGCTGGATAATTTAATGGATTTGAGGGTGTGGGGTTTTGTTGGGTTTTTTGTTGGGTTTTTTTCCTGTGCTGCTGCAAGTTACACTGAATTGAGGTAAAAATCACGCACTCCTCTACAGAGGTCTGATTAAGCTCATTTTAAAATCTACATAATGTGGCAGCTACTGCTCCCATATGGAGAAATGATACTCCCCAGTTGTGTCACCTTATGATAGTTACTGTGTAATAATAGCTTCCTTACATACCATAAGCATAAAAGACTTTGTGCATCAGCTAAATCTTTTTATGTCAATGACATAATGTGGGTAGAGTGTTGCTCCATCTGTTCAAGACAAAAATGTACATGCACTGAGCATATTAACATTTATTTGTGTCTACGCAATAACCTCTTTCAATTAAGCACAATACTCAAAGGAACAACAAAATGCAAAGGTGATACATGCTAGAACAATATTCAGAATGCAAAGGTAGTAGATGCTTTACATGCTATCTACATTCAGGATTATGAAGGAGATTTTCAAGTCCGAAATTTTCTTTTAAGATCTAAGGAATACCAAAACTTTTGGCTTGGGCGCTGATGTGACAATTCAGCCAGGATTCACTCTGGGGAGATTTAGGAAGTCCTTCTGGATTCTAAAGAACCTTCTTCCACAGACACTGATAGATCTTTAAATTTTTTTTTTAATTTTAAAAAAATTTTTAAAAATAAATAAACATTTTTTCATTAATGTTAGGAACAACATTTGAGATCAGCTTGGCCTGTACCTATCTTCAGAAACAATTAATGATCTTAAGCCCTAAACAGAAAACTGGGAAATTTAGGCATGCTAAAGCATGAAATTTAAGAATGTTTTGAATGTACAGTTCTTTCTTAACCACAAAACTCAGAGACAGAGACTTTCTCATACAAAAGAACAAAGATAAGTCTGTGGGAACACAAATCTGTAAATAAAGAATGAACAGAACAAAGAAAAAAATTTGGGGGCAAAACAACTAATAAGCTTTTCCTAGTATATTAATGATTTTTTTGAAATAAGTCTTGGATGGCATGTTACAGCAAAAATGTTGGACCATGGGGCCTGGACACTGTCAGTGCCCAAGGGAAGCCTGTCCCTTCACCAGTGACCCAGTCCCTGGTGCAGAGCTGAGAGCCCTGGAAGAAGAAATGCCTGTATTCTCTCTGCAATAGTGCAAGTACACAACCAGAGCTGATTCCTTTTAAATAATACCCAAATTCTATGTAACTGTTTTCTCTTTCATGATTGAAGACAATGTGGTAGGACAGGGTTTTCTTTTTCCTTGATATGGCATGGCAATTAGAAGGAACACAGCCTTCCTTTGTGCTTCTATAACCAGTTGTACTTGACCTCCTATGTCTTAAACAAGAAAAAAAAAAACACAAAAATTCAAGGATTATGCAAGGTTTTCAGGCAATTCTTTACTTAATATGAGAGTAATAGGGAAAGGAATGTAGACTAATGCGAGTGATACACAGGAATCTCTCCTGCTGCTTTTGATTTTGGGAATGTGGAGGGAATAGGGCCACCAAGATGGTTGGGGCTGGAGCCTGGGACATGCAGGGAGAACTTAAGGGAGATGGGCTGGTTCAGCCTGGGGAAAAGAAGGTGAAGGGGAGATCTTATTGCTGTTTCCTACTACCTGATGGCAGATTACATAGCAGATGGAGGTGCATGAAGGCAGAACAAAATGCAACAGGCACAAGTTGAGACACAGGAAACTCCACTAGATATAAAGAAAATTATTCTTAGTGTGAGGGTTGTCAAACACTGGAGCAACTTGCCCAGAGAGGCTGGGGATCTCAATCCTTGGAGGTACTCAAATGGAGTACCTCAAATGGAGGTGCTCCTTGGAGGAACTCAAACGGACACAGCCCTGAGCACCCTGCTGTACCTGGACCCACTTTTAGACAACCTCCAGGGGTCTGTCCACTACTGCTGATCATTTTTCCCATGTCTCAATGCGTTCCATGATTCACTTAACTATATTCAGTTGGAATCTAAATCCCTTTCTTGATGTATGCCTGGAGACCATTCAGTATCTGAATAGTTGATGACCTGTTGCTTTCAAGGCATTCTGCAGTCAGACCAAAGATGTATCCAAAGTCTAAAAACCCTTCACAAGATGCAGTCTAGTCATTCATGGTCTCCTGTTATTGCACTAAAACATTGCCCTAGCTGACCTTCTAAATCCAAAGGAAGTTTTAGAAGCAACAGCAATAAAAATCATCATCAGAGTAACACTGACATGCTTGGATCTTCATAGTTAGGGTCATGAAGGGAATTTTCTGTTTAATTACTGGTATTGAGAAAAACACTTTTCAGAAATTATTAAGTAGTGGGAAATATGATTTAGATAATTTGAGAGCCGTCTCAAGAGGTTGTCCCACAAGAGATTACTTTCCAAAAAGGGAGGTGTTTTTGGAAACATATTTTCCATTATACAGTTCGCAGCACAGCCACACGAATTTATAGCCTGGGACAACTAAGGATGGATCAGGAAGAACAGGCGGGATATGGGGAGAAGGATTAATTAAGTATCCTTCTTTGTAGAGACTGCTCTCTCAAAGCTTCGGTAAAGCATCAAGCTGGAATTCTGCCCATTGTTTTCCAAAGTGTTTCTGATTCACTAGTAGTGCTAGTGGTGACTTCTGGTTGAAAGTTTTTATTTGTTTGGGGATTTTTTTACCATCTCTTGTTGTCGTCATTTTCTAAGTTAAATGAGTGAATTACATTTTCCTGAGGTCGTCTTAAGCTTCTTCCAGATTTTCTTAATCCATGCAGCTCTTTCACTTCATCTCCTTTTGAGCAGTTTCACTGATGCTCACTACTACCAGGAAGAGTTCACTTCCTCTCCCTACCTGCTCCTAGTTGAGCAGTCTGCCTGCTCCTTTCCGCCAATTTTGGTGTTCATCAGACCTTTCACTGAGGCATTTCAGCTCACTGACATGGCAGGAAACAATTAGCCACCAAATTTTGTTGGCCATTCATATGCGTTAGTGAGTAGGCTCACAGAGGGACCCGAGTGTCACAGCAGGTGAGCTATTAGTTCTGCTCCAGCCATCTTGCATAAGTCCATCTTTAAAAAAGCCATATTAGGTGAATGCTGGCCATGATTACCCGTGGTTTCATGTTTTCTGCCACCATTTGCACATTTGCTGTTTGCACTCACCGCTTGTTTTAATACAGACATTTTGGTTTACTTGCTTTCACTGTCCTGCTGAGTCTGTTACAAGGTCTTTAGCGATTGCTGCTGTTCAACATCAACAAGGCTGTCAGGGAACATGAACTGACTGGAGCTAGATGGAGGCTGACAGCAGCAGAGGTTGGCAATGCTCTTTGAGCCCAGGTAAACATTTCTCACCTCCTGGCTATTCTTTCCTGGCTCGGCAGAACCACCACCGCAGTATCATCATGTCAATCTTTTTGCACCCAGTTGTGATATGTTCAGATAAGCTGCTGGTAATAAAATGAAAGGAGCAAGATGAAGACCAGTGGCTGAAAATTTAGAGTAGACAGGAAATGTTTAATTTGACGCTGATGATGAAAGAAGGCCAGACTACACTCAGGGAGGTAAGGCACCCCTTATCCTGAAACCCAGCTTTCAACAAGTGTATTTCATTTGTTGCCTTGGTTGGTAGAGAACTGTGTGTGAAACACAATGGTTTACTTTCTTAGGTTGACTTCAAAAATCAAAATTCATAATACCATCCTAGAATGTCCTACTTTTGGGATCAACCTTATCTTGACAAAATAGGTCATGCCCAAGTAAGGGAATTTTAATAAACCATTTCCCAACAGTAAGATACAACTAGTGGGATTTTTGTTGACCGTTTCTAGGTTCAGAACCACGAGCTGTTTGGGGGTCACAGAGTATGACCGGTTTATTCTACACATGTTTCTATTGACATGAGCATGGCTATTCCAAATTTAAGCTGAGTTGAGAATAACAATGTGCAGTCATCCTGAGGAGTCATCCTCAGCTTCCTATCAGCAATCACACCATGGAAAGGTTTCCACAGCTGTAAGGAAAGTCCATGTTGGAATTGAAATGTGAAGGAGAGAGTGAGCACACGTGGCAGAAGCTACTCTAGGCTGTGATTTCACAGTCATTAATATTGGATCAACACAACTGTGAGGTTTTCAGCAATACAAATTTAATCCAGGTCAGGCAAGAATACAAAACCGCTTTTCTGAAAAATTAGCTAAAGGATGCGGTATGGACTTTCTCCTGGATGCAGGAGGATGGATGAGAGCTGATCTGGCAGAAAACGTGTCGGAATACAGCAAACGATTTTTGTTGCTGTTGTTGCTTTTCTTTGGGTGCTGGGGCTTTCTTCTTTGCTTCAGAGGGGGTAAGGAAGTTGAAGCAAAAAGAAAGAGGGGAAAGAAATCTGTACCAGTTTGTGTAATACCAGCCTGTGCTGTTCAGCCTTTTGTATTGGGCATTTCATGTGGTTTTGGCATCCTAAAGCTGGATTTGCTGAAAGATCAACCCATGTCTTCAGAGCATGAATATCACCTGGTGCCTTTTGGATATCAAAGAATGCCCCCTGGGCCACTTCACAGACTGTCATGCAGGGGGAATGACAGCATGAGCATCTGTAAAACTGCCTGGTTCTGTATGACTGGAGTAGGCATTGGCTGTATCATGGCTTAATTTTTAAAACATCTTGTACTGTTGTGGCATCCCACGCCTGATTCAGCACCCTGTGAGTGAGTGGCAAAATTTTATCCACTCCAGGTGGAAACAACTCCAATTTCCATATTCTTTGTAAGAAAGAGAAGTAATTTCTCTTAGCAGTGTGATTTTTACGATTACTCACCAAAAGATCTTAAGACTTTGTTCCTACATCACACTGTAAATGTTGGAAACATGAAGAGAAAAAACGTAACAGAAGCACCAGAGTTTGCAGTGCCACAATCCTCTTCTACAAATGCCATTATCTCAAAGACAAAGTTGCTCACCAGAGTATCCCAATCAAAACCTACACAAGTATTAGTCAATCCGTGTTGGATAATGAACATTAAGTTTGCCAGATACCAATGGCTTACTGTAACAAGCACACATCTGAAGCAATTTCAAAACTTGTCAATGCTCTAACAGCAGGTACAAGCACTGTGCCCTTCACTGGCAGCAAGGCGAGATAGCTTGAAACCAAGCATAGATTTTCAGTTTGTGAGAAGTTATAGTTTAAAAAAAATTGTCGTAAATACAGTCTGCTTCAGACAAGTAGAAGCACTCGGGAAAATGTTTTAAATTCATGCCTCCAAGAGAGGGTTGTATAGTCTCTAAACTGCCAGCTGTGTCCCTTTGTTAAGAGGGGGTGGGGGGAAAGGCAGAAAAAGCAGTAGCAGATAACAGAGAGAAACTCACATGTCAATCCAAAGAAAGATAAAGATGAAAACAAATTCTGTGAAGCTTAACATATAATATATGCTTTAGAAAATTCTGTTGGGGATAAGCAGCAACATCCAGGGTCACTGTGAAAAAAGTATTGCTGTTTATTTGGATTTTAGCTTTGTACCTTAATTAAGGCCTTCATTGGTAAAAATTTCCTTCTCTTGCTATGATAGCTTTACATAACTTTAATAGACTGCCACAGCAATTTCAAAGCACAGCCAGTGCATGGAAGCATCTCTTCCCTTTGGTACACAACTCTGTTCTGACTTTACCTGCCAACCCTGCAGCCACTATGAATTTGTGTGGCAACCTTGAGCATCAGGTGGAAAAACCTACATTTCTTCCCCTAGATAGACTTCCTCTACCTGTGAAGGTAGACTGAGATACCTTAAAATTAAAAAAAGAGTTTTGAAGATAGGATGGGGAATTACCTTCAGAAAGTATCTGACCCTTACTTGCATTACTCCAACGAAAGTTCAGAAGAAACACATATCATTACAGAGGTCTACCATTAAATAGACTAGCAAGGGATTTTTAAAAGGGGTCGTGAATCCTAAAGTGCCTACACATTATAATTTTATAAACTTCCTATTTAGTTCCAATCATTATCAGAGACAGACTATCAAACTAGAACAATTCTGCTATGCATGTAAGCATATATGGATTTATCCCAGCATATAAGAGTCACAAAACCATTGGAAACCACTTTTTTCCCCTTCTTATCGTTTGTTTCATTTCATCTACCATTGCATTTCCAAGGTTGTGCTGAAACTCTAAGCAGAGATATTTAAATGTTATCACAATTAAAAAGGAAAAGAAATGTACCTTCACAAAAGAAATGGTGTTTATCTTCAGGGGTTCTATCATGCTTGAGTAAGCAGCTAAAACCGTTGTTTTGAACTAGCTTTTCCTATCTGAACAAGAGGTTGAAAAACACCCACAATAAAGACCATCACACATTAGTAGTTTATCATCCATAAATGCAGAAAGCTCAACTGGAAGGGGTATGAACGAATGTCTTTAATAAATGGCTGCCCAAATTTAATTCTCTACGCATGTGCAGAAGTATCTAATTAACTGCTGTATTTTCAAGGTTGCTGAGCAACAATCAGGGGTTCTTAACTTCTGTGTAAACCATTTAGACAAGCAATGAAAACTTAATAACTTAATCTTTGCCTGTTTCTCTGAAATTCTCATTGTTTTTCTTGTATGCATGTTTTGGGGTAGCTTTTATAGAAACCTTAAAAAAAGGGTGATAAATACTATTAGCTGGTGTGACTTGCTGTGGTACCTCAAACTTGCTTGTTTTTACAGCATGCAAGAGTGAGAGAAATAGAGAGAAACAGAGAGATTAACACAAAATAATCTAGCAGCAGGGGGAAACACAGCTGTATCTTGCTTGAGGCTCTTACCTAATTTGCACCTGCTTACTGAGATTTTTTTTCAGAATGTTTCACCTATTAATGCTCTCCAGATACAGAGGCCAGGTTCCAGGATTTGGATCTCCCTGTTTTTTTAAAGTACACAGAACAGAGGAATCCCACCCGTTTAGACTTCATTAATCAGACCAACTCAGTTAACCAAACCCTGACTCGCTCTTGTCATTGTAAGGAGGTTTGTGATTAAAATATTCCCTTAAAATAGTTTCTTTTTTAGTTTCTTCCCAAATACTGAGTTTTGAAGGAAAAATCTGTCTAACTGGTGCCTTTTTCATATCAATGGGAATAGAATACTCACTCAGCAAATGCTTTCATTGATGTATATCTGTTTAAACAAATATTTTGGGCCCTAAATTAGCTCTTGTGGCTTCTCAGGAGTTGACATTCCCCATTACCCGTTAGCAAGATTTACAAAGCAGAAAATGTAGTGGTATTGCTGTGTAAATTTGCAGCTAAATCTGCTGGCAACAAGAACAGCCCAGGGAAGGACTATGTTATGATTTAATATAGAATCTCATAATTCCTGGCTGGTTTGTTTTCTCATTATTATTCATACATACATCATGGGGCATTATTTAACAAAGATACATTTAAAGTCTAATACTCACAAAATTTACACCTTGCAATGCAGAAGGCAGTATTCTTTAAATGCATCATGTCTGACTGCTGGTGAATACTGAGGAGAACGTGGAATGGAGCACACACCGTGGAAGGAAAACAGCATCACAGCCTCTGAAGCATTAGGCATGGTAGCATTAGACAGGAAAATTTAGTCAGCTAACTGTTAGTGTGACCCCCTTTATGAATGGTTCAGCTGTATTTGTCTTTAGCAGCATAAATTTCATTGTGCATTCCCAGCTACCTACTCAAGGTAAGTACAAACAACCTAAGGGAAAAAAAAAAGAAAAAAAGTTTAAAAAAAAGAAGGAAGAAAAAGAACAATGGAAAATTTAAGAAGGTTGGGAGTGGAGAGGAAATTCAGCAGAAAACATCTTAAAGTTTATTTTTTAAAATTAACACACTTGGATTTTTTTTCTTTCTTTCTTTCTTTTCTTTAAAAGAATGTACTTCCTACAGAAGAAGTAAGATGTCAGTGGACTCTGGGGAGACTGCATTTCTGAAAGGATGGAACTAGAAATGTAGATGCAAATAAGGGAAAATGAAGAGTAAAGAAATAGAATAATGGAAAGGAGAGACCAGCAGCAAATGACTGATGTTAAACACTATAAAAAGGAGAACAAGCTTGATAATGACTTGCTTTGTCATGAGGGGAATCTGAGCACTTAAATTCACTTTTGGCGTTTGAATAATAAGAAGAACTGCTGACTCCTTTAATACTCATTCAGGTGGTCTCCCTTATCCATAGGTTGATGAATTTCTAAGCAGCTGCTACTTTCCCAGCTCTTGCTTTCCTCTCAATGTTTTTCGTTTACTGGTGTCTACGCCAAGGGAGGAAATCAACACTAGTATGGATTTGTTGCCTACCCACTCACAGGAAAACTTAATGCAAATTAAAAATGATGTCTATTAGTGTCTGTGAATGACCCTACTATTAGTCCATACAGAAGACTAGAGGATAAGCATCGTCTTCTCAAGGCTTACGCTTCAGTCTGCATCACAATTCATTGCAAAAAATGTTGTGCCTGTAGGTCAGTCACCTGAATTATTCTCAACTCCTTCTATCTGGATTTATCAATTATTTTTTAAGAAGACATTTACAGAAAATCATTCACAATGGGACGTTTGCCATGAAAATACCCACAGGAGATTTACTTTTTCCCAGAACAGAAGGTTTCAGTTAGATGAATTTGCAGGGGAAATTGTGGCTCAAATACATGCCTTACCATTCCTTGTCCCCATGTACACCAGTAATTGAAATGGCTGTGCAAATAGCACTTAGCTAGCAATTAAAAATTACAGAAGTTCAATGTGTTGTTCAGTTATTTGGTGAGTTCCCAAAGCTCAGATACCGTAAAACAGCCAGGCATTCAACACAGCTGTGTAAGCTGAAGCTGGTTATTAGCATCCAAATGGCTATGACAGATCCATTTTGCTTCTGAAATTCTTTTATCCTGCACTGCTCCAATGAGTAGATATTTTATTGATTTAGTTATTTATAGCCACATAAATAATTTAACTTATAATTGTAAGTCTCCATTTTCCTTTCTAAACCTCAAATACAGTAAGTGCCATAGCTAATGCACAATTCTTAGATAATTCATCCATCCTAGAGAATATAATTACCATTTTTATTATTATTCCTATTATTTAATCAGATTCGAAGCACTTCCAGAAAAGAAGAGAGTGAATAAAAATTCAGACTAATATAATAGTATAGTTCACAGCAAAATTACATTGATATAGAGGGAAATCTATTTGTACATCACTGACTACAATTGGTTTGACTTGTGTTTGTTAAGAAAAAGGGTAAGGATTACATGACAGGAGAAACAAGGATATTCAACATTCTTTTTTTTTTTTCTGTATGGTATGAATCAGACTACAGAAGATATTACAAAAAGGTCAAAACAAAAAGGAACAAAAAAGGTAATATGTCATTCTAAATGTCTCTAGATGCCAAGGCAACCTATTTACAAGATTATTGTGTTTGCAACAAGCTTTTTTGAGTTGCCATTACAAAACCATTTTCATTTTAAATCTTTTTTCACATGCTCAGAACTCCACAATGAAACATCAACTTTACTTCAAGAATTTTTCCAGTTTGGCCTTTGGGAAAAAAAATCCTTAAAAATACATGCGTGCTTTAAGTCTGAGTCCAGTTTTCTAGTCCTCTGAAGTTGTAAATAGCAAATACATGCATGCCATTATTAGTAGCAGAGAAATGTGGTCGCTCGTTAAAATATCGAGCAAGGAGAAAGGGAAATGAGAAATTCAGGGCTCAGTCTGACCCAGTGTGTGCAAGCCGAAGGGGCAGGACTGTCAGAAGAGCAGGCAGCCTGGCCTGCCCAGGCACATCCCCACAGCTGTGGTGCCAAGGTTGGAGATGGCGAGCAGGTGGGCACAAGGCTCGCTGGCCCCTCTAGCTTCACACCCCATGTCACTGATTTTTCTTGCAGAAAGAAGGAAGTGGTCCTCAACCACTCCTTGCAGAGGCCAGTTCCAAAAATTAGGACCCAGAGCACATTTGTGCTGGCTGGGAAAGAAATGCGTACCCTGATAACTGCTGATTGTGAAAAGGAGGTTTCCGAAATCAGAAACTAGAGTCATCATAAGGGAGATGGACAACTATTGACCTGAAATCCAAGCTGGTGGGCTGGGGTCAGACACAAGAGAGGAAACGCTGTATTAACCCTGTCCCACAGAGACAAGCAGCATACGCTGGAGAAGCTCTCATTATAACAGGCTGTGGTGAAAGTCACTCATCGAATGCAAATCTATGAATCTTCAAGATAAACACAAGATTTCAAATGAGGCTCCTAAACTTCACACGTGCTTTGCTGTTTGATGTCCAAAGTGTGAACAAAGAAAATTTTTAAAATCACCTCTGGCATACCAGTGGCAGGCCCCCAAAATACAACTTCTTGAGATAAGCAAGTCTTGTGCTAACACCCAGTGTGGCAACTAAAGGCACAACAAGTGACAATGGCTAGGAATCATTAATTGCAGAAATTAAAGAACTCTTAATTTGTGCTTTATACCCAAACTGTAGAGCTGAAAGTACTCTTTCCTCTCATTAAAAAAATCACAGAATTTAACAGATATCAAAATGTGTGGTCATATGAACCACAGTTGTACTATTTCCCCAACCTGGTCATCTGTGCAAAATGCCAGGAAACACTGAGTAGCTAAAATGAAGAATGTAAATGAAAATAAATAATTAAGAGCAAGAAAAAGAAGTGACGCAAAGTTCGCAGTACACAGAAGAGTACACAGAGATTTCTCCTTTGAATAGAACAGAACAGGGAAATGTAACACACAGAGTGGAACTGAAGAAAAATGGAGAGTAGCGTTCAGAGCCAGTGTGACTGAAACTGCTGCAGTCACGGCTGGACACCACCGGAGGCAGAACAAGAATTAGATAAGCCAGGAGACCTTACTTGGAAGAAAATGTGGTGACAGGACGAATCCCCATGCTGAGTCCAGGCAAGTATCAGACAAAACAGAAGACAAGTATAACCAAGCGGCAAATTCGAGGAGTCAATGGAAGAAGAGATAAATGGAGTTACACTGGAAATAGAAATTGAAGCGAACACTGCTATGATAGGAAAACACAGTATAGTGGGAAGAGTGAAACTCCAGGTGGAAATTACAAAATAAGAAATGGCTCAGTCAAAAGCAGTGAAAATGGGTACAACCAAAAAGCCTCAAACCCCACCCTCTCAAAAAAGAAGACAAGGCAGAGTGTTTTGGAGAAGCCCTCAACAAATGCCACTCAGCATCAGACTTTGAGGAAAAAAGGGGCAGCCACTCTAATTAACTTAATGATAACATAAATCCAGGAAAGAAATCAGAAGTACAGACTGCAAATGAACTGCTGAAAACAGAAAAGCAATAGAAAGCAATACATCAACAGCAGACATAGCAAAAGCAGTTTCTGTACCACTTTACTCACCCTGAAAGAGCTGTTCAGAGAAGTAAGGGAAAAGAAATCCCTCCTAACTGGTACCAGCTTCAGATCATTGTCAGAATATTCTAACAAGGGCTTTGCAATTACTGCAGCAACTGCAAAGGTGGCTCTGTCTTGCAGGGAAAAAGTCTTTTGTAAAGCAAAACCATGTGGAAAAGAGGAAAAGGTAGATGCAACGCTGTGAGAGGAAAAGGCTAGAGTTTATAGAGATCACAGGTAGGCCAGTTATTCACTGCAAAGAGTACTGCAGAACTGCAGAAGACAGCTGTCTCTTCACATCCTCAAGGGTAATGACCTCCAAACGGCATCTGGCAGCTTTCCTCAAATCTCCTTTTTGGAATATTAAATATCAAAAAGATAGAAAATTCCCAAAGTTAAACATTTCAATTATCATATGAATCAAACATATTCCATATACACAACAAATAGAAAACAAGTGCAGGAAATCTAAAATTGTAATTTGTACAACATAACAAAGGCATGCGAGGAGAAGCATCTCTGGCTTCTCTCTGAAAGTCTTTCATCAGGCTTAGAACATCTTTCCTTCCATCCTGGATATTGAACATGCTAAAGCAGCTGCAAAAACTTTTCTTAGGCAGCTCAGAAACTGTGATGGGAAGGGTGCAAATGAAACATTGCTCCCAGGTTTCCTAAGTCATTTGATTTTGATAGTCCAGTTTACATCTAGTTTGTCATGACAGTCATTCTCAGCCTGCCAAGTAAGCTAGGATTTTGTTAGTGTGTAGTTACGTTATCACCAGGGGAAAAAGAAAAAAAATCACGTAAAACCACTAGCCAAAGGTTGGATACTGCATGAATTAAAGTTAATGGTAAAACTCTGAAGATTCAGCAGTTAAATGACTCTGACGTCTGACAACTTCTACCAGGGGCTGTTAGGATTAGGGTGGGCCTTCAAGATGAGTACAGATCGCAACATATAGAAAACTACTCTGTGTGTAATTCCACTAATATCCAGCTAGAACAACACAGTGCATTTTTACATTTTTGTAAGACAGAGAATGATACAAAAAGATAGGTGAATTATTTGGCTGAAAGCTGTTGATGACTTCTGGGCCAGAACTAAATCACTAAATTTCCCTCCAATCTCCAAATATTTTATATTACCCTCTAATTGTATTCATTATTAAGGGAAAAGGGTAAAAAAAAAAACTGATATAAAATAATCTGATCTTATCTTTTCAAGAACATAGGCACCTGTTTTGAGTTTGCCAAACTGATGCTGTAGAAAGGTCTTGGAAACCAAGGTCTTGTCTTTCTTTTTTAAGTATAATAACCACATGTGTAATTTCCTCCTGACCTGGGAGTTTTCTCGTCTAGGCACAATGACATACTCACAATGGTTATTACAGTGGCTTGGACCAGAAAAACAGTCAGTGAATCCTTTTCAAGCAAAGAAGCATTAATATGGGCAAGCTGTAAGTCAAGAACTGAAGCAAAGAAATAAAAAATCACTTTTCCCCAGTCAGCTGAAGAAGGCATGACACAAGAAGGAACAACATCCAGCTCCTTCACACATAAAATTAGCAGCCTAGCTTCTAAGTCCCCAAGCCTTCTCCTTTCTCTGAGGCTTCTGTCAGGAAATTGCTGGCCACTGCCAGTTGTTTTGCTGTTCTCTGCAACCCTGACATCTGCATCAAAAACTTAATTAAGGCTAACTCAATTCAGAGAGACCACATAAATGGCCAGCAGCTGCCAATAGTTTTCAGCCAGTACCAAAGAGATTTGAAACAATGTTGGACAATGGCAAGTCCCTATATTACATTAGCAGTTTTCCTTAATCAGCTATTGCTTTCACCAAAGTACCATGCTCTGCAATACCACTGCACATCTTTCCCCAGCTGCATTACTCCTTCATGTAAGCATACCTGGAAACTTCTTTTGCCCAGTCAGTATTCAAAAGCATTAAAGCACTTTGAGAGACCATAGATAAGAACATTTGTCATTAACAGCATACTTTGCACATACTCATATTTTTAAGTAAGGTGCAGCAAATTGTACATGGAGTAAAGCTCAGGATAATTTTTCCCTCACTCTGTATTCACTTTGTGCAGTAGCTATTCTGGTGAAATTATCCTTTCTGGTGTTTTTAATTTGAATCTGACAGGGTTCCGAGCTTTTGCCTCTGTGTGTGCATGAATTATGTCTATGATAAGTGTTTGTTTTCCTCACAAAATTGGGAAGCTGAATTAATATTTATTAGAAGGTAATAGGAACAAATGGCACAAAACATTTTAGGATGATGATTTAATACATAGTTCCATATATGCCATAACTTGTAGCCACTGATTGGTCCTTTGTTTTCAGTTTCCAGAGACCTTGGAATAGAAAAACAAAGTTCCACAGAAGTAGTAATATTAACTTTGCCCATTGCAAGACCTTAATTAGTATGTGCAATCCTGTCAGCATGGAGCCTGTTGAAAGAAATACGACACAGTAGGCCTCGATGGAAGCTCAGAAGGGACTTTGTCATTATCTACCAGGGTAAAAAGAGTAAATGTACCATGATCTCTGACTATTATTATTATTATTATTATTATTATTATTATTAGTTCTTGTGATTAATATCCCATCTATTCAAAGGCAATGAATTTTCCTGGGACTTCATCTGTTATATAAAGTAAGATTCGGCAGGGGATTCCTAGCTCAGAGAAAGACAAAAACAAAGGCAAAGTATCTTTATTTTATAGTAGCACACGTGCACACGTACACGTCACTTTCATGACCTGTTTTCATTTTCCTGAAAATCCACTTGGCAGGCATCATAACAGAGAGAAAATAAACGTGATAGCAGCCCAAGGCTTTTCTTTTAAGATAAAAAGCTCATTTTTTTCAGAACAGCTGCCTTTTATAGCAGTTTTTTCCTTTATTATTTTATAAGAAGCTGATGCTTGGATTACCATTTTTAGTGTAAAGCTGAGACAGGCAGTCGTGCACACTGATCAGAACCGAGAGCTTTGACTGGGCACCGGCATCCTCAGTGTGATTTTGGTGCACATCGGGGAGAAATGAGCTACGAATGCCATCTGCTGGAGGAAGGGTTTGCCAGGCCATGAAGTGATATCTCGCTGCAGCTTTGGGCTGGGTAACAAATATCCCTGTCAATGAGACCTTGGAAATCATAACAGTTTTTCCCTTAGTAGCCAGTCAGCTCTGTTAACAGAAGCAACAGTCAATGCTCATTTTGATAGTAGAGGTCTGTTTCCCTTCATTTTCCTGCTCTTGCCTTTGAATCCAGTATTGCCCAATGAAGGTTCAACATCTCCACTGCTGTATAATAGGAACAGACTGGAGTATTAAGTAAAGAAAGGAAAATCAAAAGAAGAGGAAACAAAATATGTTCTTTTGATTGTTGTTAGGAGACAAAGACATGAGCAACTCCTCTTTCCACGCCAGTACCTTTCTGGTACATACATCTGTTATCACACCCAGGTGATAACCCTGAGGAGGACCAGCCTCTCTGGATTTACTGAATTATAGCTGGTCCAGGTGTGATGGGTTGTTAAAGTGGCCACTAAAGCTTTATGCTGTAAAAGCCATTTTAAGACTCGCTGCTTTCTTTAGGAGGTGGACCGAAGTGCATCATGCTAGAAATTTCCAGGAGTTATGAATTAGTTTGGTCTAGTCAGCCAGGGTCCTTTTAAATCAGTAGAGAAATCAAGCTTTTACAGAGAAAGATAAATTCAAACAACTATCATAAGATGGGACAAACAGCCTTGTAGGGTATTGACTAAAACCAGCAGATGTAAGCTATGCAAGTTGTTTAATTGATTTCAGCTATCTAGTTAGTACTCTAAAACAAATCCCACTCTACCAGTCCTTCTCCCATTGAAATCAGCAGGTTTTGGGGGGAGCTGACTGTAAGTCACATAGTATTGTTTGATTAGTGTAAAAGCTTCTGTTAAACCATTTTTACTGGATAAATTACTTTACTAATTTCATCTTTATAAAGATGCTTTGCCAAAGGATGAGGACAAGGGCCTCAGCAGCCAGTGCTCCGTGGGGTAGTTACAGTCATCACAGCTAATGTGGGAATTTGAGGTCCCTGCTCATCCTAACTGCCTTAGTCATACAATAGTAGATTTGGGGATTGATTCATTCTGTAGCAGTAAATCCATATTCATTCAGTGAGAGGAAGGAGAGACAAAATCCAGGCACTCTGCTGTGTTAAGAAAGATTCAGGCTTAAAGCTCATCTCTGACCTTGGCAAACCTGGGACTTAATACTTCTGATCTTTACAACCCAGGGGAGCTCCCTCTTCCTCCCTGCTTTTCTGCACTTCACGTCTCCCTGCCCAAGAGCCTCAAGCTCCCCCTGCCCCAAATGCAATCTGGATCACACAAGTCTTCCTAACTAACTAATATTATTTAGCTAAAAAGTTGTTGAAACATTCCTCTTTACCTGCATGTAACTATGGACAAAATGCTAACTAGCCCAAAGCGGCAAAGCTTCAGTGATTTCAGCATTGGCTCAGTGGCTCCTATGCAGGGATTTCAAAACATAAGTATAGAGGACTCTCTAGATCTGAGCACACAATGAGAGAAGAGAGGAAGGAGTGATCCGTACATTTCAGCCATTTTCTTAAGAGCAGCAGAGGGCTGAATCTCCTCCTGATGTGCTCTAGTGATTGCTTGCTCAGCAGGAGGTCTCAAGAGCTATGTAAGATACCATGAAGCCCCCAGATAGAGGTGAAAGTCAGTCTCTCTAGAATTAAAGGTGGAAAAATAGTGGGTTATAACAGCTCTACCAATAATGGGAAAAAAAAAAAAAAAAAAAAAGGAAACAAAGCTCTAAAGGATTAAGAAGATAGATGAAAAATGAGAGGAAAAGTGAGACTATCTGTCCTGGGGATATGAAGCAGTGTATTAATCTTACCTATGCTAAGTCAGCACAGACAACTTGTTCAGCCTACAAATTAGCCTCAGGTTTGGTCTGATGATTGATGCAGCTCTTCTGCTATCCCAATCAACCATGCAATATGTGCCTCTCAGCTCCCATTTGGGGTAGTTCGAGCTTTTTGCTCCAAATACTGTTATGCAGCAAGGCTGTCCTAAAATGAATCCATCCAAAGATAAAGTGAGCTTACTGAAGGTACTGGTTTTTTTCAGACATTCAGATTCACTGAAAGAAACTAGTTATGGTCTTTTACATATTTAAGAGAGCTGCAAACAGCCAAGCGGCCTAAGGCTCATAGCAGATCAGAGCTGGGTCATGTAGAGGTTGAAGTATTTCATTGATTGTAAATAGACAGGCCAAGCTCTGAATTTTATGGCATGTGTAGTTTAGCTAAGAAAAAGTATGAAGCAAGAGTTACAAATCCAGTTCTTGAAGGCAGAGTTTACTGCCTTCTGGACAACCGTTTGGATTAAAGGGCAAGGATGTTGTTTGCTTCTGCTGTGTTGAAGAAAGCAAGGTTTAGTATGATTTAGTAATTATACAGAAATACAAAGAAAAAACCTGTACACAATTTATACGTGATCCTCATTCTAGTAGAAGCAAATAACTCTGTGAGGTCTCATATCATAACTATCTCCTTTTGTTACCAAATATTTCATTAAGAATTTAAAAAATTATAGAAGAGACCAAATGCGTATTATGCAAATAATGTCATTCGTTAAGAGCAGTTCTTGTTACACAGAGTCAAGACGTTTATTATCTTCACGGCTGAGTGAAAAACAGACACGTTGTTGAAGGATTATGACAAGTCAGCACTTTTCGTATAAATATTTTAAAATATAAGCAATTTTTTTTCTTCTACTTTATAAAAACTGTTCTTTTTGATACAGAAATAGGGAGAAGACTTCCAAAAGTTTACAGAGCTTTGTGATAACACTTCTGATGAAATTCTTGATGTCTTTATACTGTGCATATGATCCAGTTGTGAACATTCTCCACCAGCCACTGGTTATTAGCTGATCTATAGTTAGTAAATGAAGTCATTAAGTCTCTAATTAACTACTGCAACACTTTGAATCAGTACGTACGTATATGCACATATATTCACACTTCACTTTTTGTCCCACCCGCTTCTTTTATTATTGGGTCTTTAATGGCTGTGACTCTCAATTCAGTTCTTTCCATGCAGTCCCCTGTAAAAGATGTGTGTAAACACAAGGTTTAAATTCTTCTTCCTCTATCACTACCTTCATTTAGTCCTCTCCCAGTGAGATACTTCTGTCAGTGTATCATGAACTTCATCAGAGGATTCACACAAAGTTTGGCTGTAAAACTTTGCAAGAGATGTGGCTGAATTACATGAAGGTTTTTACCCCCACTATGAGAAACCAAGGTGTCTAAAAACTCCTCCTCTTTTGTTCTGTGATGAGCTGGCCTGCAAGTTTAAATTCAGCTACATAACTGTGAAGCTGACTGACTCTGCTTCTGCATATAAAACAAATTTAATATGAAGCTGCCTACCAAGGATCACTGCTCCATTTTGTGGGGTTCAGGTACAAAGTAGTACCAGGCAGACAGCGACATGTAAACACACAATGAACAATGTGTCGAGATCAAAAGTTAAAGACTGCACATGAAAAAACCTTTGGATGAAAAAGAGACAAGACAAAACCTCACGTTGATACAGCACATCAAAAGATTCATCACTCAGACGACAGCCATGTTTACCTGTTCTGCCTCTGCATAAACACCCTGGTAGCTGTGGTTATCGGTTTGCCATCTGATCCAAAATGGCTCCAAATTATTAGTCAACAGCACACACCTCACAGCTCCTCTCTTTTCTTGGCCTTTATGGATTCAGAAGGGCTGTGCAAAATCCAAACAGCAGAGGCTAAAGCAGAACATAAGCACGAGTTCACCTGTGCTTGCCTGAGACTGCTGCTGCTAACAGTGCACTTTTTTTTGGCCAGAGGTGCTTTTTTCCTAACTGCATACAAAACATTAAAAGCACCCAGAAGTAAGGCAAAAGCATGCATTCAAATCAGCATTGTATATACATTTACGTATTAATTTCAGTGAAAGTAATATTGAAAGAATATTCTCAATGCAGCAAGTTAGGGGTCCTAACACTATAATCCCAAGGACATCTAGTAGAAAGGAAATTATGGGCAGCCGGCTTACAGCAAAAACACAGTTCTACTTCTTGTCCAAGTAATTCTCCCAAACCTCTCTTCCCTGTTATTGTCCCATCCTTTGTTCTCCTTATAAATCACAAATTGTAGGTCTTTAAAAACATTTTAAAGTCTTTAAAAGTCTTTAAAAGTATTTAAAATTAATTCTTATTTGTAAAAAAAAAAAAGGCCTCAAAAGCAGAAAAAAACCTGACTGAATCATTTAACACAGGTAACACAAGTTTTGTATTTGTGGAATAATTTTAACTCAGAAGGAGCATAACTGAGACTGTAAGAAGCGTAAGGAAGCATGTAAAGACAGGGCAGGTCATCTCTTGACTAACACAAACAAGCAAAAGCCAGGTGAAGTCAGCACAGCCATTTCATGTCCCACCGAGTTTCCCTCTTTAGCCACTATTAGGAAGGTCCATAGGGCAATCATTACAATATTATAGCAGTTGATACAAGAGTCCCTAGAATAATGTAGCATCTGATCTTGAACGAAATACTGCAAAATGCTGCCTGAGGAACAAGAAGTGACTGGGGTTTCATTTGTGTGTTGCCTTGCATGACAGCTAACGTTCATTCCCAAATGTATCATTAGCTGAAGTTCGCTCACAGCAAAAAGACATCTTCATTCTAACAGCAGCACAAGTCTTTTAAACAGTGAGACAAAGCTTCATCTTACTTTGCCAAGCATTAGGTTATGCTTGTCCCCGACTGTGGAAGCCAAGTGGGAGGTACCATAGGGAAGGTGGACCTCATCAAAAGATGATTGCTCTGTGAGACATATCTGATCACCCACAGTGATACAGATTTAGCCCCAGGGGCTGCTGAAAGACAACATCCTTTCCAACACCCCTTTGCAGCCAGCGCACTGCACTCCCACAGCTAAATCAGAGGCTGCAGTGTAACTGATGCCGACTGATTAAGATGTTTATTGATAGATGAGCAAACCATGAGGAAATTGGTAGAGCAGCAACAGAATAAATTATCTCGGCAATCTTAACAATTATATAATAATGCAGACTATTATGCTTCACTATAAAGCTGTTAATTACAGCTCTTAAGTCTAATGAATCATGTACCTGAGCACTACTGAACTACAGTTCTGTAAGCATGGAGGTGCAAATCTGTTTCCCTCTACACCAAGTCTGGATAGCAAGTCAGTAGAGCAGGAGGTCCGTCTGGCATCCTGATGAGCTGGGGCATGCAAGTCAGCATCAATGCTGGCTGTTGGCATCCACACTACTGCTAACTAAGTATCCATCCCTTTTTTTTCTTTTTCTTCTTACCTAATTTTAAAACTTATTTCATATTGTTTCTTAGTTCAGACTTACATTTTTGCCATTCTTGCACCCTCACTCTCCCTCCAAGCTCCTCCCAACAACATACTCCTATTCGCATTTTCCTAATTTCTCCCAGTTTTGCTACACTACCCAAATTTGTTATTTCTAGTACTGTTTCCTAGCCAGCAATGGCCTTATGACAGAATTACTTCAGTATGAGTGGCTTTGTGCCCAAAGTTCCCCCACCATTGTCCACCCCAGACAGCAGAGCAGCACAGTAACTTGGTTTTCACACTTGTGCTGTGGGCTACCACAGGTCCTCGATAGGACCTTGGCTGCTGTGGGGCTGCATGCCACATGGGACCTCTGCCACACACACATACACAAAGCAGTTTGGGCTTGGTCAGCTGCAGCAGCAATAACTATGCAGCCTTTAAAAGAAGCAACAATCTTCTCAGCATATTTCTGTCACTGTAACCAAGAAAAAATTTTTTTGCAAATCGGCGTGGGCACAACCATGTGCCTAACTCAGACCTTCATTGCTATCTTCTCCAAGCAAAGCTCAGGGCCTCTCCAGGCCATGAAGATGATCTTCAAAGACTGAAGATGTTTCTCACTTTGCACTCTGTTCATGTGACAGAGTTTTTCTCCTTTCTTTCCAAAGAGGTCACCAAATCTTTTTTCCACCATCTATCTCAATTTTGCTCTGGATCGGTAGGTCACCAATGAATTATTATTCCTTATAGGCTTTCTTTACTGTAAAATTAGGATGGTCAAGCTTTGCTTTGTTTGGTTGGGGTTTTTTTCCTTCTGAATTTATCTTTCTTAAGCACATAGGTTTCATTTTTAGAATAAGATTTTAAAGTGCTCATTTTCTTAAGGCATCAGTAAATAACACTGCATTATTTCATGGTCGGGTTTGCTCAGATTGACTTTTACAGTTGGAAACTGCCTTATGCCTATATGATCCCTGGATTATCCTTGAAAAGGCTATTAAAGTTATTTAATAACCGTATAAAAGAAAAAGATTATTTCTTTTTTTTTAAAACACACCCCCTGGCACATTTTTTCTTTAAATTCAAGATAACTTCTTGGTGGACAGAGCAAAACAATATAATTAAAATGATCCCCTTTCTTTGTTTAGTGCTCAGGGAAAACATTCAGCTTGGAAACATGCATTATGTATTACACATGCTAACACACCAGATTTCTTCTTCTTTTCTCCTAGGCACTTACATCACCTCTGGCAAAATTCTGGGTTGTGCGTTTGTTAACTTTGCTGTAGAAGTAAGATATCCCGCAGGTTTTGTCTTGCAGAAATAAGTGGCCTCCCCTCCTCCCCAAAATCCCAAATAACACAGAAGTGTTTTCTTTTGCCATGCCAGAGAAGAGCCTTTGTGCTCATACTGCAAAGTGCACTGTATGAGCTTCTGAGTACGCATCTTTGTTCAAGCTGGCGATGTTTCTGATGGCCCTGGCTGTATCTAAACAAGGGGATGCAGAAGTGTTTCCCAGAGCCCAGATCCAGAAACGTGCCCCACCTGTGAGGTGGAAACACTCTTGGTGCTGTATGCTATAGGTTCCTATGGAAAGGATACACAGGCTGCATGAGAGCCTGTACATGCGTTAGCAAGTCTTTGGTCTGAATCACTGGCAAAACTAGACCTGAAGGTGCATTACAGCATACAGTAAAAAGTTGGTACAAGCTTTGAGTTTCTGGTTCTTGTCTGTCAATTGGGATCACGTTAGGATGCCAGGTCAGCCAGGGCTTTGAGACTGATCTAACTAAACTTCCTCCTACAACCTACTTCCCCCAAAGCGCTAAAAGCTTTTCAGTTCAGTAAGCGAGGTTTTGTTAAAATATGATTTGGGAAAATTCACCTTGTAAGGAAAGCTAGAACGATTAGATCTGATAGTAGAAATACAAAGGGTTCACACACAAGTCCTCTGCCAGCATTGTCCTTGTGAGCAGATCCTTGCTTCTTCAGTAGATTTATTGCAGGTTTGGGCTGGATCACAATGCCCACTTCTCTCTGGTGCCTGGGGACACCCTACCTTTCCTGGTCAAGGCCTCCAGGGACTGTCTCTAACCCTATTCCTGTCCACCACAGCCTGTGATCCCCAGAAATTCCCCTTGTCTGAACAGGCTCAATTTGTTTCCTCAGGGAGGCATGGTCTCCTTCCCTTGGCAATGACCTTTTCCAGATCCTGACATTCTTCCTAGAGGAGCATAATGTATAACTAAGACTGCAAAAAAGGATTACCATCAGCCCCAGTGTTTCTGCACTCATAGTCTGCCAGATCTACTGACACTGTGTTAATTTCGCCTGAACCTATCTCAAATGGTGACCACTTGCAGCTCAGCTGCAGTGCATGGTTGTATAATCAGTACTGAGAGGACATGCAATTGACCTTTTTGGCCTTTGTTGTTTCTTTATTCCTATGTGCCCTATCTGCAGTGCAAAAGGGAATATTTTTCTGGAGTTCAGAAATTGGGAGTTAGAAAAATTATGTTCGTGGAAGATCAGATCTTAGCAAACAACTCTATAATACCGAACTTGTGCCATGTTCTCCTGCTCTTGTCACATTCCATGAAGTTCCACCACAGCTTATAGTGACCCAGGCTGGTGCAGGCAGTCATAGAATCATAGAATCATAGAATCCTTAAGGTTGGAAAAGACCTCTAAGGTCATCGAGTCCAACCATCAACCCAACACCCCCTATGCCTACTAAACCATGTCCTTGAGCACCTCATCTATACGTCTTTTAAATACCTCCAGGGATGGTGATTCCACCACTTCCCTGGGCAGCCTGTTCCAAGGCCTGACCACTCTTTCAGTAAAGAATTTTTTCCTAACATCCAGCCTAAACCTCCCTTGGCGCAACTTGAGGCCATTTCCTCTCGTCCTATCGCTGGTTACTTGGGAGAAGAGACCAACCCCCACCTCACTACAACCTCCCTTCAGATAGTTGTAGAGCGCGATGAGGTCTCCCCTCAGCCTCCTCTTCTCCAGACTAAACAATCCCAGCTCCCTCAGCCGCTCCTCATAAGGCTTGTTCTCCAGGCCCTTCACCAGCTTTGTTGCCCTTCTCTGGACACGCTCCAGCACCTCAATGTCCTTCTTGTAGTGAGGGGCCCAAAACTGAACACAGTACTCAAGGTGCGGCCTCACCAGCGCCGAGTACAGGGGCACGATCACCTCCCTGCTCCTGCTGGCCACACTATTCCTGATACAGGCCAGGATGCCGTTGGCCTTCTTGGCCACCTGGGCACACTGCCGGCTCATGTTCAGCCGGCTGTCAACCAGCACCCCCAGGTCCTTCTCCTCTGGGCAGCTTTCCAGCCACTCTTCCCCAAGCCTGTAGCGTTGCCTGGGGTTGTTGTGGCCGAAGTGCAGGACCCGGCACTTGGCCTTGTTGAACCTCATGCAGTTGGCCTCGGCCCAACGATCCAGCCTGTCCAGGTCCCTCTGCAGAGCCTTCCTGCCCTCCAGCAGATCAACACTCCCGCCCAGCTTGGTGTCATCTGCAAACTTACTGAGGGAGCACTCGATCCCCTCATCCAGATCATTGATAAAGATATTGAACATGGGACTGAAGGAAGCACCACGGAGCCAGACATTCAATCCTTTGTTTTCCCTCTCCTGCCTGTCTCTTTCCAGTCCTCGGCTTTCCTGTTATCCCTGTTATTACCTTTATTTCCTGCTGGCCTGAAGAAAGGACTTTCTTTTTATTCTTTAAAGTTTGTTTCCTCTTTGGAAACAATCTGGGAAGATTGTTTCGGAACTGGATGAGCAATCAGTTCCACCACCAAAATAATCACTGTAAACTAATCTCAGATGAGGAGTTGGGTAGTGCACTGCTGATAAATAAACAGGCAGTATAAAGATCTCACTAAGGAGTGAAAGCGGCACAACTCTAAAACTTCTCTGGCTAGCCGGCGCTAGCAATGTTTGTTGTCTACAGGGTCTGGTTTCCAGAAAGAAAAGGTGGCAAGACAAATGATGGCTAGCAATTTCTTCTCTGATGAGCAATAAATTTCATTTTTGTTTAACAGCAGATCTACTCTGTTTTGCAAGAATTACCAAAAGGATTTTGATATTTTATCTCAGTAGGTGGAAGTACAAACATGATTTCACACAATAAGAACTCAGGAGGACTAACCAGTCTAATGGTAATCATTACTACAGCTGGAGATGATGGTCTAGTTTTTTTTCCAGTATATACATATGCTGAACATAGGAGTATTTAGTAGGGAAGGAATGAGTTGCAGCAGAGTTCATCGTAGGTCTTTACACAATTGCATGCATTAATTAAGTCCAACATGAGATAGAGCAGCCAAGAAGCAGACTTGACATGCCATTGTTCAGACAGGAACCTTTTTCAGGAATGCTACTGCATGCAAGCATGCACTGCACTCTCTCATTTCCAAAAGGACTTCCTAAAAAACTGCATGCTCCCAAAATAAGAATTGTGTTAAAGATTAGGTTCAAAGTGAAAAAAAAACATGAGTAACTTCAGTGAGTTAATTTATGAAGACCTTTACATTATCCCAGCATTTTCAGTGTTCTGTCCCTCAAAAGCATGTATGTGCTCCACAAGGATTTCTTTCATCATCCAGGGACTGCACAGACCTTGTAACCCAGCCTAACCTGCACTGTCTTTTTTTCTCCAGCCAGTTCAGAATCACAGCATTACAGAATGATTGAGCAAACAGTAAGTTTGTTCCCTGGAGGAACAATTTCATGGAGGAGGTGCAAGAAAGAGTTTGCATACAGATTTACCTTCTTTTGTGCACTGGGGAGGCATAATCCACTTGTAGATATCCCAAGATTTAAACTTACTCAAAGCCAGAGATTAGGAAAAAAAAATGTAGCTTCTGGCCTAATGCAGTTAAGATATGAAAGGCAAAACAGGTACAAAATCAATGGATGAAAAACATATACTTCAAGGATTTATTACTGCAAGAGCTTCCAGATAAGAATCAGGAGGAGTCTGGCTCATGTCTTTGATGTAAGAGTAAGAATAGCTGTCTTGGAAACACTGAAGTGAAAGAGAATTTGCCGAGCTTTTCTCATATTTGCCACAAAAAGGTTATTCTCTGAAAAGCAATAAATTTAAAATTTTAAAGCTTAGGATTTTTTTTCTCAAAGCCATAAGAAAACATACAAGACTGAGAAGAAAAGGAGACTCATAGCATCAGGTATTCTGTTCACAGGAATAGCTATTTTTCCTTTGACTTTGGAGAAGCTACTTGACTCCATAACAGCTATTAATCTACGTCGTATTTTTCAACTGTCTTATCTGCTTACTTATGGACTGAGTTTGATTCATTTACTGGTCCCGACTGTGGAAGCAAGGAACGGAACTGAAGGGACAGTGTAGCCTCAAGACACCACAGTGGACTTCAGACAGATGGGGATGTAACTTCTCAAGGTGTACACTAACACCTGCTCCACTTTCCAGTAGAGGTGGAATAATTGGCCAGTCAGGAATTCAAGAGAACTGGCATTACAATGAACAAAAAGCCAGCCATCCCCAAGCTGCCTATAAAATGTTGTTCTTATTAAAATATTTTCTATACCCATAGTAACATATTGCAACTGACATGAGAAGAAAGTGATCTTGGATAACACAAAGACAACATACCACAATCACCAGGTGTAATATCACCTGTAATAGCACCATTTTGAAGAAGAACAATTGTGTAGAATGATGTTATATCTCCCTCCAATGTTGGCTTTCCTCTTCAGACAATATATAGCTTTTGCATGTTAAGTGTGAACAGAGGAGCTATTGAGAAAAATAAAGGTAGGTGCCATGAATTGTTAATACCTGCTTTTGCTCACCTGCTAGGAAAAAATTTAATCTCTAAAAGTTTGAGAAAAGGCCCTGGGAGTTAGTAATGGCTAGTCCAGCACATACGTTTTGGAAAAAAAAATGTAAAAAAAAAAAAAATATATATATGTATTCCCCCGCTTCTGTATGAAGTTTGTGCAATAATAAGAATACAGTTCCTTGCATACTTATTAGCTTTCTTCAACAAAAGTGTAGTTTTCAGCGGGAGTCTAAGCTGATTAAAGAGAAATATATTTAGTGACTACTAGCCCAAGCAAAACAAAAATGACATCATTAACAGTTACAATTTACCTATGAAGATTGCATTTTTATGGTTGCACCAAAAAGAATGATTGCACTGACAGTGTTCCCCAGTGTCAGAGAAAACACTTAAACTGTGCTGTTTTAGTATTTCTGAAACCCCAGTTTTAGAACTGCTTCTCACTCATGAAAAATTCCCAGTATCATCTATGAGCTTTCGGGCACATATTGCAAAAAGGAATTTTAAAATAATAAAAAAGTTACAAAAGTAGTTGATAGTATATAAGTTTGAAGACAAGCATTTGTGTTCCTATCACAGTCACTGATCAAAACATAATTGAATTCACAGTTACAGCATAAAAATGAGAGCTCAGTTCCTGAAAGACCAGATGGTACACTAGAAATGCTGACATGCTAGAATAGAAAAAAAAACAGCCTAGTGGATCCAGTCTAGTGGATCCATATAGTCTGTGCAGTTTAGGCTTCCTTCTTCCTTTTCTTCTGGGAAAAAAGCAAAGTCATGGACTGGATGATATTAGGGTACTTAAACTTTCAGATCCTCTTCAGTACAACTGTTCTGGAAATGTTTGGCAAAATTTTCTTAGAAAATGCAGATACAAAATGCAGTTTGTTCAAGGAAATTTTTCCTAGAAATATGAAATTTTGATTAAATGTCTGTAAGGATGGGATTTGTGAGAGCAAGTGAGCCATTTGCTTGCTACATGAGCTGCATCAACACAATCCAAGAGAAGAGAAAAGGACCTGCATGGCCTTTGCTGAAGGAGAGCACTCTAGTCTCTTAGTCTTTGAATCTCCTCGGTTAAGCATCAGCAGAGATTCAGAAAGGAAAATTAAAAAAACAAATCTTGGAAGGTTTTTATATTCTTCCAGTGTAAAGCTGGGAAAAAGTCTCTCTGAGATGGGAATGTGCAGATCTGTTTGTGAGAAGTTCTGCCCTCCCAACCAACCCTTTTCAGGAGAAAGCACTGAAGTATAAAATTACTGGACATAAAACCACTAATTAAGTTTGCTCCTTTTCCACTAAATATGTTCTTATCCCACCAATCTATTTTTCCAGATTTCATGTGTGGCCCGATTTCCTGACCCTTCTTCTGCTCTGCCCACTAGTCTCTCTTGTCACTTGCCAGAAGACTATGGACATCATAACTCAGCTTTGTGTCTCTCATGCTTTCTCCAGAAATAAAAAGACTCACAGCTTTATAATCTGATCTCTCAATCCCCTGTGGGGCTACATTTGTCATTATGGGAGAGAGGAGATTTTAGCATTTGCTTTCAACCTTCACAGGTCTCAACACAATCCATAAATAATGGATAAATTAATTAATATTGGTGAAGGATTCAGATAGTGTGGTGATAAATGCTTGCAGAAAAGCTCATTCATTAGGATGTATTCAGAGCCATTAATCCAGCTTTGGAGAGCAAAGTCTGCCTTGAAAAACAAACAGGAAACCACACACATTTCCACTGGGGTAGGATAAGGAGATGAAACCTCATATTTGCCTGCCAAAATAAAGTTAATTTTTTTTATTCTTTAAGTTTATCTCAAAAGAAATTAGGTCAAGTATTGAAAAACTTTATATTTTATTATTCATATATTTTTAGTATATCTAGTACAAAAATTGTAATCTCATCACCAGCAGAATTATGAGGGTTAAAAAAAAATGGTGAGATGTGCTTCCAGTAGAATATTTTCAGCAGTTTCTAGTTAGTTGATAATGTACCATTTTAGTTACTAGATAGAATGCTGGTCAGATTCATTGCACTTAAGGTCTCAGTATAACATAATTCATTTTGGGGATGCAGGAAATATGTAAAATACAACAGAAAGATTTATAGTGACATTTTCTCCATACTCTCAACTGCTGACTTTACAGTGAAATTTCTGAAACGTCTTTGGAATCTGGGGAGAAAGCAGTTACTTTTGAAATATATGGTTAAGATGCGATTAGGAGGCAAAGATTAACCACCTATAGAAGCTATAAATCAGCACATGGACTTATATTTCTGAAGAAAGAACATTGTGGGCATAATTAATGACCATGCGAGTAATATGCCAAAAAATGATTACAGGTCTAGATTTAGAACTTGGTGAGTTTTGTATTCTTCTGTATTACTCTATGCTTCTTCTAGCTCTATTTTTTTAAGTATAAGAAATTTCAATTACAGCTGGTGTAAGAGAAAATGTTATATAATAATATAAATGTATTTATACATGCTTTTAGAGTATTAATATGACTGCTCAGAGAAGTATAGATTGTGGCACAAAGTTATTCTTAAAGCATTAAGATCTGACTTAAAACATCAGCAGACAAGGAAATTTCTGAATAAAACCAGCCTAAATTTGTAGAACTACAGCATACCCTTCAGGTTTACCTAAGGTGGCAAAAGTTATAAGAACTCAAAATTAGGGAAGGGTTATTCAAGTGCTTTAACAGACAAAATTATCTTTGCCTTATCAACATAGGCAACAGACCCGCTTAAATGGGTAGAGAACTGGATAATAAGCGATCCACATTTTTTCATGGAGAACCTTGTAGTAATACGTGAAAAGTTAAAGAAATAAGAAACCAATAACTCTACCTGACTATGTATCACTTAGCGAAACAGGAATGCATCTTGATATGAGGTACTACAGAAGGATTTATCTTGTACAGGTTTTCCTCACAGACCATAATTTACTCTTAAGTAATATTATACTTTCTAGGTGTCTCCACAGAGTACAGCCAGACAACTAAAATTCTTCTCGAAAGGGTAGTGATCTGGGAGTGTGAGTGGAAATGGTGATTCCAACCTCGTATTTTACTTTTTTCCAAGCAAAACCACACAGAATAAAGCATTCTTAAAGAAAAACTGCTTTCTAACTCTCTCTATTGTTATTGAGCTCCTTCAAAATAAACCGTGAGCTAGTTTGCTCCCAAAAGTTTGTCTCTTTTCCTAAAAAGTGAATTCCTAACTACTGAAACACAGAAACCCAGGAATCAGGAAAAATCCAAGCTAAGTGCAGGATGAACATTTTGGGAAATATAGGGACAGCTTGCAACAAGTGTCTGTCTGGACCCTATGCAAGAAAAATGAGGTTTTAAGATGCCTTTCTTCCTGGTTTGTAGAGATGCAAGCATATTGGGAGATTATATCTTGCCAGCAGATTGGTGAGAGGCACTTTCTCTTCCTCCCATCTTCCTAGTTCCTTCTCAAAATGTGGTTTTATGAGCAGAATCTAATTCTAGACACTCATGTCGCCCTGGGAGGAAGTCACCAGTGAACATGAAGGAGCAGCCTGACAAAGACTGGCACTGACAGAAAGGTGCAGCAGACTTTAAATCCCTGTTCGCTTCAGAGGTCATCAACATGGAGAATGAAAAAAGGTACCTGCTGTTCACAAGTGAGACATTTTCTAAGGGACAACGATAAACAGAATCTGTTTGAACACACAATCATCAAAATAGGAAGCTGGAAATGAACACTGGCAAGTTTTTGCCAGGGGTTTTCCACTTCATGTTCAGGGAAAGAAGACTGAGCTGCCCATCTTTCAGGGTCTGCTTTTTTTTTTTTCTATTCTCCTGGTGAAAATTGCAGTAGTCTGGGAAACTGGAAGCTTCTCCTTTTTTGATTAGCTCAGAGTTATTCAGATATGAGAAACTGCACAGTTTGGGGGGGCAGAGGAGGGGAGAGAGATCTGGCTGGGAGAGACGTAGTCCTGTGGAGAGGTTCTACCGCACAGTCTGACAGGGATGAACGCTGCACATCTCTCATTGTGCCTGGCATTTCACTATTTGTTTCACATCTGCTGTGTACAGCTGAAAAATATTAGGTAGTAGAAAGTAAAATTTCCCCACAGAATCAACCATTTGTCTTCATGAAACAGAGAGCACGGTGAGGGATACGGGTTAAAAACCCTTTCCAAGCATCATGCCTTGTGCTTTCTCGTGGCTTATGTGGGTATTTCTCTGTGTCATATTTCTAGCAAGCCCTCACTGGCCGCATTCACAGGCTACACCTTGTCTATATCTGGAGATGTACCAGCGAAATGTAGAGAATTAAAAATCATCATTCCCACGTCTGTCTTCCAAACTGAGAACTCCCCTTGACCCAGACCACTTCATCCTGCCTCTCACATTCACTGCAACTGCTGTGTTTAATGCTTTTCATCTGCTTGAGTTGGTTTTATGTTATTACAAGTCTAAGTTTCAGCTTTTTGGTTGAGGGAATTCTTTTTGTTTGTTTTTAGTATTACTAAAGTGTTACTAAATTAGTAGTACTAATTTTTTCAAGGTAAGCATGAGAACATCCTTTCTGGCAACTTCCATGCTTGCACTGAGAAATAGCTGCAACACTTTGGGACTCAAAGGGGGATTTCTTGGCCTATTCATCTCCCAGTGCTACTGCAGACTGCAAGGGAGAAGGGAAAAGAAAAAGTGCAGTGCAGGAGACAATGCCTTCCTCTTCCCTCTTTGTTCGCAAATAACCCTTTCTGTGCTAATGCACAGTCCTGCTTTCACTGACTCATTCAAGCTCCCAGAGCATTTGTGTTTCTGCTAAATATAAAGATATGCCTCCATGCTTACTTAGCATTTTTATCCACAGTGTGACAATAGGAAGCCATTTTTGTCCGTGGAAGTGACTCCCCTTTTTCCCTCAGTGCTGAAGTCCATGGGTCCACCCAAGCACCAGAAGAGGACAGCCCTTTGCATTATACCATTCTGCTCCTTGCCTCATAGGGCTTTAGCTCAGGTTGCAGACTCTGTGGAGCAGGGACTGCCTGGTTCTCTGACGTTACAGTCCGACACGCCAGGCTCTCACATCCCAGGAACACCTCCTGCTGCACATTGCTGCAAAGCAAGTGCCCTCAGATAAAAGAACAAGTTCTGACTTCTCACACCTTGGCCTGGGTCCTTCTTAGCCAAGGTGACACAGGTTTCAGTGCGCCTAGAGACGGCTGACTGGTTTCACAATTTCTGCAAAATTTCTGGGGCCTGAAACTGGTGCAAAAGTTGCAGAGAAAGAATTTATTAAATGTGAATTTATTAAATATCTACAATTGCCCACAGCTCAAAAATAAGTATGCTGGTTTAATGAGAAAAAAATCTTTACATTAAATTAATTAGTTCATTTAAAAACAAAAACAAACAGAAAAACCTGACCAGTTCTACTGTAACCATGGAAATAATAATAATAATTATATTTATATAAATAAAAATGTTCAAAATGTAGAGTAATTTGTGAAGGATGAAACCTAGTACAAAGATAGCACTAAAAAAAATGAATATAAGTAGTAAGGTTCTCTACCTAAAATACACAAAGATTAGAGACTATAAAGAGTTAACTGATGTTAACTCTTTGAAATTTCAGAAGGGCTTTGGAGAAGCTGTTTCATGAGGTAGAAAATTAATAGCTTATGTGTGATCCATTGCATTTAATAGCGTCCAGGGTCAAAAAGCAGCCAAATACCTGCAGTCAAGCAGAGAGCTCTGGCTCAGATTTACCTCAGACTTAAGGTAAGGTTTAAAAATTTGTCTAAAGGTTTTAGAAGCACATGCCCCATTTTTGCAAAAGCAGCAGTTTGTATTTTGGTGGCCACACTTACACAAGGGGGCGGGAATACTTTGCTTGAAGCAGTGCCATTCCTGACCCTGACCCAAACCCAGGGTATATCCCTTTTCTGTACCAGAATGTGACCTGGCCAAGGACCATCATCCCCAGCGTACCAGACTTCCCTGAAAAAGGAAACTCAAGTGCACAAGGACAGAGGAAGACATAATATTCTCCAGCTGGCTCCCAAGTCTGGGCAGCTGAGAACAAGCAGTAATGACATATCGTAAAGTACATCTGCCCCAATGTGTAAATTCAAAAGCAGCAGTGGACTGAAGTCTCCCCAGTGGCAAGAGTCCAGACTGTAAAACCTATTTAAATATTTAAATACATCTGGGAATGGTATTCTAATTTAATTTTGAAAACAGCACTTTGATATCCAATAATGTGCAAATACCAAAAACAAATTCATAGTAAGTGCCCTTTTCTTTTTGCACACTTTTTTGTGCATATTAAAAAAAAAAAAGTGAGAAAACACTCCGTCATCTCCCCTTCATGTTAACTGAGCCCCTTCTCTATTCCAACCCTTTATTCTCAGAGTATGTTTGGGTGAATTAATAATTCTACTTCCTCAGCCCTTCTTTCTAATTTATTTAGAATTGACCAATGAGTTTAAAACATTATCGGCCAGAGCCTCTTGTATGTTCTTTTATGAACATGTATGCTGAGTGATCTCATAAGATTAATTTCTTTAAGAAAAAAATCTAAACATAATAACTGTGAACATTTCAGGAACACATGCTGCCTATGCACGATGCGGTTTGTCCATACCATATTTGATCACATGAATTTTAATTAATTTTAAATTTAAATGAATCTCTGGCACCTTGAGGATTGGGGGGGGGGGGGGGGGGG
>VZTQ01012948.1:51932-101769 GCA_013400755.1 Pelecanoides urinatrix | reverse complement strand
GGGGGGGGGGGGAGGGTGTCTATTTGGTCAGTTTTTATCTAGCGGTTGCATTGCTTTTCTCCTCTAACCTGCAAAGCTCACTTTTAAGTGAGAGGGTGGGCAGATCCCATTCCTTATTTTAGCTCCTGTTCCTCTTATGTTCTTGACAGAGGAATAGAAATCAGTATATTTGGAGGAACAGCTGCAAGATGCTGCTGTGGAAAATGGCTGCTTATCTGTGGCTACAAGCAGATTTCATTATTTGATTAAAAAGAAACTGGTTATTCTTCATCCCCATGACTGACTGTGCGCTACAGGCATCTTTTTGGCCAGACTTGGTAAAAGAGGGAGGGAACAGAATGCACTCTCATTGTGGAAACAAGGCTGGGAAACATTTACAAATGCTGCTGTTCTTTTTTTGGCGTAGAGTTTCTTTGCATTTCATATTCCACAATTTAGTCACTGAATCTGCTTACACTTACATCCCTTAATCATCAACACTTATGCACAAGGCTGGGGTGGATAGAAAAGAAGCTGGGGAGGGATTGCTTTAATCTGGGTATTTCTTACACATTGTGTCTGAGCAAATAGAGGGATGATACCTTGATTTGCTAGTGATCAATCACACTCCAGGCAGCAAGCACACAAATCAGAACTGGTAATGTCCCTTCATGGCATATTGTTCTCTGCGGCAAAATAGAACTCATTTTTAAATTCTCCTCTTCTTTTCATCCATCAGAGGACAAAATCAGGAGCTCAGGAAAGAGCATAGCCCAAGTAATTCTTACAGCTGAGCAGACATCAATACTTATAGACCTACTCAGGGTTTACAAACACTGCACAGTAGGGCATCTCAAAACAGGATTGGCTAGGGATTGAAACAGATTACAAAACATAATTGGTCAGGAACATCGATGTTTCTGGCAATATGGAATTACTCACGACATTGATCATTGTGCACACCGAAGGGTGCACAGGGCAGCTTTGGAAGTGAAGAGAGACAAAAAAAAGTGTCAGGAAACAGCATGGATAACAGCCTCCTCTTACCACGTCACACGTACTCGCTGGATAGTTTTTCTAGGCGGAAGTGCGTGTCTATGCACATGGGATTTTTGTGGCATCGGCTTTGCACACCTTCCTGCATCAGATCTCTCTCTTCCTGGTGAGACCCAGGCAGTCACTACCAAAGCCGGCCCAGACTCTAGTGCCCAGCCTAAGCATCCAGGCAGGAAGGACTGTGGGGCAGCTTTCAAAATGGAAGATCCTGCCTCACCAAAGTCTCTGCTTTCAGGCAAACTAAGCCCTACACTAGCAAACCTCTATAACCAGGAGGATGCTGGTCCAGTATATCTTTTCATATCTGGCCAGGCTTTTAATTATATCTTTTCCCAACTGAGTTCACAAGACAATGCAGGAATAAGGAGGGGAAAATGTCCATCCTCTCCTGAAATTCTTTCCTTGCACTGAGAGGGCTCATTGTGAGGAGCAAATACAGAAACAAATTAAGACTTAAGCAAAATACCGTGGAATGAAGTCTATCTGAAGAAAGTTGATAATGAGTGCACATCAAGGATTAAATGCAGAAAAAAATTAGAAAAGCATAACTGCCACAATTGATATGGACTCCATATCAATATCCAGCTACATCACATTGTATTACCTGAAAGATACAGACAAGAATGTAATATCAGCATTCATGTCCCAAACCTATTACTTCTAGAAAACTTCCTTAGTAGTTCTGTTTATGTGATAGTTAATGACAGTCTATACTCAGTCGTAATATCATAGTGGTATATTACTGAACTCA
Organism: Pelecanoides urinatrix; assembly: GCA_013400755.1. Classification (NCBI taxonomy): domain Eukaryota; kingdom Metazoa; phylum Chordata; class Aves; order Procellariiformes; family Procellariidae; genus Pelecanoides; species Pelecanoides urinatrix. The sequence goes on along the minus strand of VZTQ01012948.1, from coordinate 99,983 downwards.
CATGAGTAAGCAAAAGTGTGCACAGCTCATGTCCTCAAGACTTGAGGTTAACTAGGGATGGATACAGTGGTAGAACACTGGGCATTGCCCATACCCGTGTCTCTCCTTTTTGAGCTTATTGAGCTCATCTTATCTTTGAATGTCAGCAAAAACTAAGCCCAAACCTACTTTATAGTAAGAGTACTAGGATTTGGTGCCTTCTTTGGACTTGCATGTCACACATTAAAATGAAGAGCCGAGAAGGAAGTAAGGAACACAAGCTCATTTTCAGCCTTCCCATGCTTGGATACATCTTCAGTCATGAGAACTGAAGACTGAAGGAGAAAGTACATAGTCAGATTAGGCTTATTTAAAACATGAGTAATCATTGTATGGATTGTGTTTTTATGTCTAGAAGCTCTTTTCTTTAAGGGTTGTAACACCATTTGACTAATAAAAGATAATCTATAATGTTAAAAGTAGCTACTGTAACTGAAGCGACAGCACATTTTATTGGAACAGATGTTCTGCGAATGAGCGGGGAATAAGGAGAACAGTCGTCGTTTTGATGCTGTTTAAAGGGCAAGAGTGATGCCAATCATAATTACCATCTGCTATATTACATAAAGTATCCATATGTTCTTTAGATGGGCCCAAAGTTGATTTGAACTACCATATTGAGATTTCTCATTCGAGGACAAGACAGCTCTACATCCCCTTATTAGCTCCTGACTGACAAGAGCCCTGAGAGCAGTTAACACAAATGTCTCAAAATCCTGGCTCAAGTAGTCGCTCATTAAATTTACAGTAGACCAACCTTTGCCATTCTCCTTTCTTGGTTCTTCTGCCATGATAGCATTTACCATCTGAAGTCTAAGCATGCCAGGCAGCTGTTCAAAAACATAAATCCAATCTATAAATCCTTATTCCCGTACTCTACAGGGTTTGCGACGTTTCTCATGGTTCCACAAATGCCATGTTAGAACCCACACTCTTCTGGGCATCGGCTCTGAAATCAACTCCATAGTTAACCTTCCATTCCCCACCTTCCAACTGAAATGTGTTTCTTCTTTCAGCTGAGTGCATTTACAGCAATATTTCACATAGTAAAAAGAGAGACCTCTCACATAGATCCAACATGCAGAGGAAAAAATATTTTTAACCTTGCATATCCATTGCCCTCCTTCTATTTTGCAGCTAGATTGTACATAAAGTCCATAAGGTTTCCAGCAAAATTTTATGTCAATTGGATTAACAAATATTTGTCATGAATCCAAAGAGGTAAGTTCAAATTAATCTATAATACAAGACTAAAACCCTGGCTTCACTCACTTTCTAGCTTACATTTAAGATTTTTTTTTGCTTACACAGAAAATAATGAAATATATCAGCAGCTATATGTAAATATACTGGTGATCCATTCATTCACATGTTTTTTCCACAGCAGTGGAAATAACAGATGTCTGAAAGGATGGTGCCATACCCAGTATAAAATAGCAGTGGTTCAAATGGCATTTTGTTGCTAAGCCTAGCCAATTAGTGACAGACTTACTCTCCAAAGAAGTTTATCTTATATTTCCCCACCCTTTTTTTTATTTTGTCATGCATGTTTTCATCATCACATGATTGTCTAGTTTTGGAATCCCCCTGTGATTTTGTTGGCAGCAAAACCTAAGGAAATGAGTTCCAGAGGTTAAGAAATTTCACATAACTAGAGTTAAACACACTATCACAGGTTAGCTTTGGGTATCTTCTTGCTGTTGTGTTCATGAGAATGCGTGGAAAGGAAAATTTTTGGTATATTATCTATTTTTTGCAATTTATTCTTACAAGGCTGTAGATAAATCATGGGGTTTGCCCATTTGTGAGCTGTTTCAATTTGGACTCAACTCTTTAAGTCACTATAGTTTAATGGCAGGCAGACAAGAATTTGGGTACTGTCTTCCTGCAATTATTTATCTTTGCAGTGTCCAAAGCTGGAGAGGCTCCTTTGAGGTTCCCCTGGCACAACCACATTTCTGTGTTTTTTCAGGGACTGTCACTGAAGTAGATTGCCTTCTGGACTGCCCTGGGGAAAGAAACATCTTCCCAGGTTTCTTTCTTTTCCCTTAATCCCTTATAAGGAGCTATTACAGTCCCCCTTCCATATTTTTTACATTAGTTATTTCCCTCTTGGGTGTAAGGATGACTATAGTATGATGTTGGGGGACATTTCACTGGGAAACAGCTCCTTTTAAGTCAGAGATAAAACACCATGCCAACTGGTAAACTGTTTCTCTTAACATCTTCTATAAATAGCAGCAGAGCTACCACACGACCTTCCACGTTCTGCTCCAGTAGCAAAATGCACGTTAATGACACAACTCTTGTAATATGAACATGCAGAAAAATGTGTGTACTAATAGAGACTGTGAGGGAGGAAACCTTACAAATATAACAGTACTATAAACACAATTACTCTCTTTCAGGAAAGGATAAGAGAGAAAATTAATCTCAGTTGACAGATTGTTCGTCATGTTGCATAATGCTGGAGGGCATTCGGCTACAATAGTGATCCAGTGATGAAACTGTGTCCTGGTTTTGGCTGGGATAGAGTTAATTTTATTCCTAGTAGCTGGTATAGTGCTGTGTTTTGGATTTAGTATGAGAATAATATTGATAACACAGATGTTTTAGCTGTTGCTAAGTAGTGCTTACATAAGTCAAGGGCTTTTCAGCTTCCCATGCTCTGCCAGCTGCACAAGAAGCTGGGAGGGGGCATAGCCAGGACAGCTGACCCGAACTGGCCAAAGGGCTATTCCATAATCTATGATGTCATGCTCAGTGTATAAACTGGGGTGGAATTGGTCGGGGGGGCAGCNTGTTTTATTATTTTATTTTATTTTATTTTATTTTATTTTATTTTATTATTTTCTGAGTAATAAGCTATACATTTAAGTGTGAGAGGTTTTACAGAAGCCTATTTCATTTTTATGTTAACACAGATACCCATTATTAGGAAATTGCCCATTGCTAAGTTTTATCTGCAATATGATTCACCAAAAGCTTAATTAACATTCTTTGCTCTGCTGAAATATTACATGATATTGTTCTTAATACTGAATGCACAGAATTTTATCTGGAGCAAAAATGTGAAAAGGAAAGTTGGCTATGAAGACTAAAAGGTAGTAATATATTGATGTTTTACATTAACATTCACTATCATTCTAAAAAGCAGCATAAAGCCCATAGGGAATTGTAGGGTTCATATAATTTCACTCTAATTATTCTAATTTACTGTAATTAAGACACTTTAAAAAATCCAGTGAGATAAAGCAATAACATCCTTTCAATAACAGTAAGAGAACAACAGTCTTGCATTTATATGGTATTATTAACCAGAACCCTGTGAGAGCAGGAAAAATGCACAGAAGACATTGAAAAGGTTATTTATATATTTGTGTAGGTGTTTATAGAGGAAGAATTCTTAAAATAGATTTTAAATATATCTGTTTCCATACATTTTGTCCTTTAATTTCTTTCAAGGTCATCAAATTAAAATCAGTGGGACAAAAGCCTGGATGAGGTCTCAAGGGCCCTAGCTGCATACACAGTCTGTCACCAGCAAGGCATATACAGCAGACCAAGCTGGTTCACCATTATTTTCACCTGTGCAATTAGGAGACTGTCCTGACCTCTGCTTCAGACTGTTAAGATCCATGAATAAATCTGAAAATTCATCAACAAGCCATCTGTGGTGTATACCCATTTTCTCTTGCAGACTCCAGTTGCCTGTAGGAAATTATATCTCTGTATGGCGTTAAGCCATCTTTTGCACCCATGATACATGGCAGCTCAATACCACCATGGCTTTTGTGTTTGCTTGGTAACTATTCACTTGAAACAGTGCTGATGTGCTCTCAAAGCTATTGTTGATGCATAGTTAAAGCCTTCGCTGTTAGATGGAAACAGAAAGGGAGTGAAAAATATTACTTATTTTTAATTCACAAAGGACACTTCACGTTGACTGCCACTGTCGCCCAAACTGCAGGACAGGTGCTTGATCTTCCTCCTCATATCAACAAACTGGGAATTAAAAGGGAGCTGGGAAAGGTCGGGAAGCATCAGTTTCTTGTCTTCGGGGGTGAAGGTGCAGGAGTTACTCGAGGGAGAGGGCAGGAAGGGAAGGTGCCAGGATCATCACTCAGATCTGGATGCTTCAAACCAGCTGCCTGAATTCTTCTGTCAAAAATAGCTTGTGCATTTCTGAATCCCCTTCTATCAAGTCTCTTCTGCTACTGAAGAAAATCCTTGGCAATTCCCCCCTGCCCTTGGCTTAAATTATTTCCAGCCCATTTGCCTCAGATGTTACATAACAGGTAATATAAATTTCTATACGCTTCCAAACTGCTTTATGATCTTCAGTTGAAAACCACTAAGTGCAAAATATTATTGAATATAGTAAAGGAATTAATATGTGAAATAGCGCTGAAAACAAGCCTTTCATATACAGAATGTGATAAAGAAAAGAGAATGTCATTTTCTTGACATGCCATGATTCCTTTTTTCTGTATAATCACTGGTTTAGACATAGAGTTTGACTTTTATGAATGTCAGAGAATGACAGGGCAGGAGCAAAAGATCTTAAAGAACAGGTCAGAAAGAGCCAGCAATGCAAGGTCTCGGCAGCAGACTGGCAGAAAAAAATCCACTGAATTTAGAAAGTTTCTCAGCACTCATAAACGTTTCTGAAAATATTAACTCTGGCATGATCCAAGGCTTAGATTACAAGGCATTTTCCATTGTGTGATCGGGACAATTTTGGTTCTTTAAATGTTATCTGTAAGCACTAACATGTCTCTGTCTGTAGCTGCATATATATATACACAAATACGTATTTATGCTATATTTGTAGCACTGGGATGTTGCTGATGTATTGGTAGGAAAGAAATCCAGCTTTAGCTCGTTGGGGACTGTAATCACCTGGTTCTGTAGGATTCAGGTAAGAGAAGATCTCAAGCTGTAAGTACTATTAGAGATCGGTTTGTGCCTTGGACAGGCAGATGAATCTCTCCAAATCAAAACTCCTTCTTTACACTTTTCTCCCCATTTACTTCTCTGTCCTGTTTACAACATAAGAACAGCCTGCAGTAAGCACAGTGGGAATCCTTATTTCAAGGGGATCTCAAAGCACTGCAACAATGAAAATGAAGAAAAATAACATCACACGCTTACTATGTTTCCAGTTTGCAAGGAAAGTGTATGTACATAATGGCCTAGCATGTTCATGATGGCAGCATGCAGCAAGATGCAACCATTCATGCTGGGAAAGGACATCCACAGAGTGGTAGGATGGCATGACAGAGCATAGCGTCCTAGTCCTGAAAGAAGCTACCTCATTCAGCATTTTTCTACATGAGAACCCTAGTAATTATCAGATCCCATGTGACCCTGGAAACCTGCTCATTTAGGAGGCTCATAATTCTCAGGTCCTGGATCTCTGGTAAATCTATTTGTTAGTCAGCTTCAGGGAAGATAAAACTATTAATAAGAAGATAAAGTACAGGCCACTGAGAGAAATAAGCGTGGTAAGAGGTACTTAAATGGATTCATACCTTAAAGTAATGCATATACACACCTGGCCAGATGTACTTTTCTTGAAGCATAAGTCCATAGTCATTTAAGTCTAGATAACATTTCAGAAAATATTCCTACGTAGTTCTGCTGCAGGTCATTGTAAAAATCATAGAATCATAGAATCATTAAGGTTGGAAAAGACCTCTAAGATCATCGAGTCCAACTGTCAACCCAATACTACCATGCCCACTAAACCATGTCCCTAAGCTTATGTGAAATTGCAGAAGACTGAATTGACAAAAAGTCTGCAAAATCACAATTTGCAATTTATAATTTAAATTTGTATTTCAAGAATTTCCCATTATAAGCATACTTTAGAAAGCAGTAAAAAAAATTGTCTGCAGATTTTTATACCCCTTGAAGAAAAATCTACTTCAGAGGTAGTCTTTTCCATTCATCCAAAAAGTTATTAAAAAGTGCAATGCAAAGGATGGTGTATTCAATTTTGTTTTCAAGTGGACTATCCTCCTTCTTCTTACCTTGCTTACATACCAGTCTTCCTACCCACATGCATATGTTTTGCCAGCAACTACTTCAAGAGTACCGAATGTGCACATTCCCACCTAAATTAGATTAAAATAAAGGCCACAGAGTTTTGAAAGTCCTTCCCATTCCTCTTGAAAGAAGTGTCTTGGAGGCTGAGCAATGTGAAGTTCAATAAAGGGCTGTTCAAACTAGCATGCAAGGATGTCTTTGATACTATTACAGCCCACATCTGGGCTCAGAGCCATCTAAAGCACACACTTGGTTCCCCACTGCACGCAATAGATTTGACATCAGACGTTGTGTAGATGACCTTCATCTGTTCAGCAAGACTAATACTTTAGCTTTATTGTACATGCATTGACTACCTTATCCCACCCGTGATCTCAAATCCTGTATGCTTGCCTTGAACTTGCTTGAGATGCTTTACCCATTTGAACTTGCTCAACATGACGTGCCTCCTGAATAATTTAAACCTGTCTTCTGGGACCCAGATTTTACTTGAACATTGTGCAGGTAGAAAAATGTGTCCATGAAGTTTGATAGCTATCAGCAAGACAGAAAAAAAAAAACTGCAAAAAGATAGTTAAACAGGAAAGGAAAAGTGATATAATGAGAGGTCTATATCTTTTCTCTGACAGGGTTTATGCCCTGTAATTACAGGAAGATGCTTTCTCTCTTTCTGCTCTCTCTCCTTTTTAATACCACGGAGCTCATATTTCACATGTGAAAGAAATGAAAAAGATTTAATTAAATAGCAACATATCTTAGGAAAAAATATACTCCAACACACTGATGTCTTATCTTTAGTCAAGCCAAATGGACTTCTGGCGGGGAAATTGTTTACAAACTGTAATCCATCAAGCAATGCTTATAGGGTTTAGCACCACAGACCTGCCTGTAACAGCTCATCACAAAATAGCAAACACCACAAAGCATGCTTTGAAGGGGAATGAGACACAAAAATAAGATGCAGCTCACCAAGTCTGTGCAAATGCATTTTAAGAAGCTGAAGTCAATCTTTGTGAGATTGTTCAAATGTTTGGAAAAAGAACTGCATATTTTTTACCCATTCCAAATTATTTTTCTTCCTGTTACTTGTGCCTGCTGCACCTAGGGTCTGAGATTTTGGGGAGACAGGGAGAGGTTACTGCATGTTTCTCTTAATTTTATTTAAAACTGAAAGGTTGGCTATTGCTTTTCTTAAGGAAACTAGAATGGATTCACTCTTTATGCTAGAATTAAAAGTCCCAAATACAGACTTTTTTGAAGCAGATGCTAGCTGAAAGTAATATTCTGTGAGGGGTTAGCACAAAGCAACTACCCTAACCTTTCATTAGCCTCACATAAAGATAAGGTGATGAATGGATGTGTCTACAAACATGCGTACACTCAGAGAGAAAAAGGGAACTGATTACCAGGCACCTTCAGAGAAAGTCATCTGTCGTAAAGACCGATAATCTGAAAAGCACCTCTGACCCTGGTGAGACCAAGATCAGAATTTCCACCTGCCTACAGTGCCACAACAATGCTGCTAAACTCTGTACTAAACTGTGTGTCTTGCTTTGCTTCAGACTGGGGTCTTCAGTGTTGTTCGCGTGCTGATTCCTGACTGCTGTAAAACTTAATTGTGGAAGCTGACTTGTTCCTGAGCATTTTGCATATATAGGACATATGGTATATTCCTTGTAATTCCAGCTTAAAGTGAAGAAGCCTGTTAATCTTGCACATATTACAATGCTAACATTCAAAAGAATATTAAATATCTGTTCTAACGCATTTAATCAGATGAGAGTGAAAGGTTTGAATAAAAATACTGAGTTAAAATCTTTCTGTCTGAAAATTAGGGATGTAAAGTAGTTGAAATATTTAACAAACTCATGTTGAATTTATAACATTGCTTTGGAAAATTTCTAATTTACATCTTTTTTATGGTATACTTGGGTTTCTTTGGGGTGAGGGCTTGGTTTTTAACATTGCAATAATGTTTTATTGTGGAATTTTAAAAAAAAAGATAATAAAATGTTCTGTTTCAAGTTGCATAAAATTCAATGAAAAGTTAATTAAAAGTTATTTATCGAAAATTATTTTACCAAAAATACATTTTTTGTTAAGAATGGAGTATGTAAATATCTGCACAGCTCTAAATTCTAATAAAAACATACTGATCTTAAATACCATTAGTTAAAGTTATTTTTAGTTAATTACTCCTGAAAATGGAAAATCTCAAAACANTGAATTGACAAAAAGTCTGCAAAATCACAATTTGCAATTTATAATTTAAATTTGTATTTCAAGAATTTCCCATTATAAGCATACTTTAGAAAGCAGTAAAAAAAATTGTCTGCAGATTTTTATACCCCTTGAAGAAAAATCTACTTCAGAGGTAGTCTTTTCCATTCATCCAAAAAGTTATTAAAAAGTGCAATGCAAAGGATGGTGTATTCAATTTTGTTTTCAAGTGGACTATCCTCCTTCTTCTTACCTTGCTTACATACCAGTCTTCCTACCCACATGCATATGTTTTGCCAGCAACTACTTCAAGAGTACCGAATGTGCACATTCCCACCTAAATTAGATTAAAATAAAGGCCACAGAGTTTTGAAAGTCCTTCCCATTCCTCTTGAAAGAAGTGTCTTGGAGGCTGAGCAATGTGAAGTTCAATAAAGGGCTGTTCAAACTAGCATGCAAGGATGTCTTTGATACTATTACAGCCCACATCTGGGCTCAGAGCCATCTAAAGCACACACTTGGTTCCCCACTGCACGCAATAGATTTGACATCAGACGTTGTGTAGATGACCTTCATCTGTTCAGCAAGACTAATACTTTAGCTTTATTGTACATGCATTGACTACCTTATCCCACCCGTGATCTCAAATCCTGTATGCTTGCCTTGAACTTGCTTGAGATGCTTTACCCATTTGAACTTGCTCAACATGACGTGCCTCCTGAATAATTTAAACCTGTCTTCTGGGACCCAGATTTTACTTGAACATTGTGCAGGTAGAAAAATGTGTCCATGAAGTTTGATAGCTATCAGCAAGACAGAAAAAAAAAAACTGCAAAAAGATAGTTAAACAGGAAAGGAAAAGTGATATAATGAGAGGTCTATATCTTTTCTCTGACAGGGTTTATGCCCTGTAATTACAGGAAGATGCTTTCTCTCTTTCTGCTCTCTCTCCTTTTTAATACCACGGAGCTCATATTTCACATGTGAAAGAAATGAAAAAGATTTAATTAAATAGCAACATATCTTAGGAAAAAATATACTCCAACACACTGATGTCTTATCTTTAGTCAAGCCAAATGGACTTCTGGCGGGGAAATTGTTTACAAACTGTAATCCATCAAGCAATGCTTATAGGGTTTAGCACCACAGACCTGCCTGTAACAGCTCATCACAAAATAGCAAACACCACAAAGCATGCTTTGAAGGGGAATGAGACACAAAAATAAGATGCAGCTCACCAAGTCTGTGCAAATGCATTTTAAGAAGCTGAAGTCAATCTTTGTGAGATTGTTCAAATGTTTGGAAAAAGAACTGCATATTTTTTACCCATTCCAAATTATTTTTCTTCCTGTTACTTGTGCCTGCTGCACCTAGGGTCTGAGATTTTGGGGAGACAGGGAGAGGTTACTGCATGTTTCTCTTAATTTTATTTAAAACTGAAAGGTTGGCTATTGCTTTTCTTAAGGAAACTAGAATGGATTCACTCTTTATGCTAGAATTAAAAGTCCCAAATACAGACTTTTTTGAAGCAGATGCTAGCTGAAAGTAATATTCTGTGAGGGGTTAGCACAAAGCAACTACCCTAACCTTTCATTAGCCTCACATAAAGATAAGGTGATGAATGGATGTGTCTACAAACATGCGTACACTCAGAGAGAAAAAGGGAACTGATTACCAGGCACCTTCAGAGAAAGTCATCTGTCGTAAAGACCGATAATCTGAAAAGCACCTCTGACCCTGGTGAGACCAAGATCAGAATTTCCACCTGCCTACAGTGCCACAACAATGCTGCTAAACTCTGTACTAAACTGTGTGTCTTGCTTTGCTTCAGACTGGGGTCTTCAGTGTTGTTCGCGTGCTGATTCCTGACTGCTGTAAAACTTAATTGTGGAAGCTGACTTGTTCCTGAGCATTTTGCATATATAGGACATATGGTATATTCCTTGTAATTCCAGCTTAAAGTGAAGAAGCCTGTTAATCTTGCACATATTACAATGCTAACATTCAAAAGAATATTAAATATCTGTTCTAACGCATTTAATCAGATGAGAGTGAAAGGTTTGAATAAAAATACTGAGTTAAAATCTTTCTGTCTGAAAATTAGGGATGTAAANCAGCTCTAAATTCTAATAAAAACGTACTGCTTTGGTACTAGAGGCTTACAAATGCACTTTTCAATATGTATGTGAAATACATTCTAATTTATACTGAATTTTGTTATAACTTGAAGCAATTTAAACTAAGATTGATTATGGTAGGAGTTGTACAAATGCGTAAGAGAGAATTCTTGAGACTAATTACTCAAGTTCTAACCAGCTCAGACAATGGAAATATTAATCTAGTTTTACAGGAGGTAAATCAGCACACCAGTTTAAATGACTTGACTGAAATTATAATAATTCAGTGACAGATACAGCACAGTATTACCTTGGTCCACAGGAAGTTTTCTAGCACTCTGCAATAGCTTTGTGGAACTCAGCATTTCATTTTGATGTCTTCAACAGAAAAAATGTAGCTCAATAAAAGAAAATAGCCAGCTGAACTGTATGGAGAGGAAATACCCTTTGTGTACTTTGCATTTATCAGAGAAAGGGGGAAAACAGCACAAAAAAAGTACCAAGTGCTTTCTTACTGCCAAAAGCTTTTCATAGTCCTTTTTCTCTCACAGAGCTTTCAAAATAAAATTAAGCAAAACCAGAAAATTTCCAAAAAGGTGGGTAATCCTTGAGTGCCTTTTTTCACAAAGAAAACTGCCAGTAATCTGCATAGGCAGTTTAATACAATGGAGCACAATTAATGTTGGAAATTGGCTGAAAAGCATGTATAGTATTTTTTCAAAGACTACTACAGCACACAAAACTGTTGCAGGATCGAGTGAATCAGACTCACAGCGTAAGGCAGAACTTTGGAAGAGTTCAAGAGTCTGCTGTATTGTTTACCAACCCCGCAACATCAACAGCCTTCAAAGCCAGTGACTAAGAGTCTCAGACTTAAGGCAGAAGCTTGGCATATTCATAGATCTCAGACATGTCAGTGAAGAGGAAAAACATCCAAAATATTTAGCTCTCTTCTTTGTTGCTGCCCAAGTTGGCCAAAGAAGAACCTATCATTGGAGGGGCTGGGCAAAGATAACTGGGACAGGCACAAAGCACTTGTTACATTAGTGTTCAATTACTCTACAATTATGAATCATCCAGAACAGAAGCTGCTTTGAAAAGACTACTTTTCAGAAGAGAGTTTTATATACATAATATGTTTTTACAAGGTGAGGAAACCACAAATAAATCTGTCCACAGTATCTAGCAGTCTTATTACAGAAAGATAACAACAATAAGGAAGATGGTGTAAATAAGGCCATTTTTGGAAGTCCCAAACCCCAGAAGCTCTTTTGCTAGTTTGTTTTTGCTTAAGGCACAATGAAAGCTAGGTTATTTTTGTGCAGAATAATCAATGCCAGGCACTCTTAAAACCCGCTGTTTTGCTACTTATGAACACTTACAGACAGAAAGTGTAGATTGTTTTGCTTTTGTCATCAATTAAAGCACAACTCCAAATTAACAGTTATATACCAAGGGCCAGATTCTCCAATTGTACAGATATCATTTTTAAAAAGTCCTTTAAAAAGACTCTAGGGTTTTAAACTGGGCATAAATTACATTTGTACTCCCTTCAAGACCCCTTTAGGCTCCTGGAATGATGCAAGTTGATTTAGCATAAATGAAAATCCAGCCCCCCGAAACTCATTATAGTACTTGGACTGAAGCCTTCTCAGCAAAGCCAGTTCATTGCAGAATTTGACAGTTTGCTGCAGAATATGTCAGTTCACAGCCTGTCACTCCTTTCTTCTGCATCTCTGCAAAATTTGAGCCCAGCCTCTGAGAACTTGGCCCTCCACACACCAACACTGTACCACAAAGTCAAATGCAAGGGGCTATGGAAGAGGAAGACGCAGAGCATCAAAATGTATGGTGGAGATAATGTAGAAAATCCTTTTGACTTAGAAAAAGTTCCCTCCCACTGAGCAAATTTCAAGTTAAGGAAAGATACCCTACTATTAAGTTCTCTCAAGCTTTCATAACCAGAAATTGGAACCAAGCTAATAAGCTGCAAACTTACATTGACTATTTGTGTGGTTAGTTTTTTCTTGCCATCCATCTCTCCTTTCAACTACCCTGATGTCTCCCTTCCATTCACTTGACACTACTTATATAGCCTCCCCTTTCCACGTGCATATATATACCTTTCATTGGTTTGCATGTATACTTCCAGAATGTGATTTCTTATGGGCATATTTTTCTGTTTGATTTAGTAACCGTAGGCTAACATCTTCTGGATGTCAGAAGAATTTCATGCATGCTACTTACTAACCAACGTCTGTATTAATTTCCTGAAAAATTCTAAGCCTTGAACTGAAAATATTTAACATGCAAAACTCACTCTTTTCTTCTCTTTTACCTTGTGTTTCAAGTTAACTGATGAGCCTCAACACAGTATGCATTTTCCATATTTCACCTTCATCTATATTCTTCCTACATTTTGCTGCATGAAAATTAGAGAGAACAGGATGTCCTGCATTTATTAATAATGGCAAATACTTGCAAGTATAGTTATTTTGTCTGCGACCAGCCAGATCATTTAGTTTGTCAAATGCCCCAAATCTATGTTCATATAGCAATAATCCTGCTTCTGTCCATATACCCTATGTTCTAATCCACCTGTTTTGAATGACTTTGTTTATGCTAAAATAAACAAGGAATTTATGGTCTTTTATTTAAATTAAATAAGTTTAACAGCTTGTGCTGTATCTTTTACAAACAAAGATGCACACTCCTATGTCTTATCAAGATTCATTCTTGGAAGTTCCCCTTCCTAACTTTTAAAAGGTAGAATATGCATAAGAATAGGTCTGAAGTAATGCTCCACAGAGTGCCAGTGGGAAGGTGGTTGTGTTTAGTTAGTAACTATGCCTAACCAGAACTGTTGAGCAGGAATATATAAGTAGAAAAATGGGTTCAAGTGGTCTTTTGCTACTTTCAGCAAAATTGACTTCTTTGAGTCATTTTAGATGGATTTTTACCAAAACTATTCTCAAAGTGGTTGGAAGTTTCCACTGGCTAAAACATATGGGCTTTAGAAAAATCTAGCATTAAAAGAAGTCTTTCACTACAATACTTAAATAAGTGGTAGTTTGAGTTGTTATGAGAATAAACTATATTCCTTAGCTTTTTCTTAAAAAAAAAAAAAAAAAAAGGAAAAAGAAAAACAACCTGTACAAACTTTTTTGATTGGTTAATGTCTACCATTTGAGACAGTCCAAAAACCTCCAAATAATTCCACCTTTTATTCCTGCTTTGAACTTCTTCCAGTCACTACATTTCATTTTGCTTTTGTCTGAGAGATTAAGGAGTCCTCGAGTACTATTAATCTTCTCCCTGCAGAGGTATTTCTCTATTGATGGTACTTATCCAGCCCCCATTATCCCAGATACAGAAGAATGTGCTCAAGGTCACAAAGATAAATGTGATAAAGTGGAGAATGATACCGACTTCTCTGCTAACACCTTAACATCTGGATCATTCTTCCTCTGTGGAGGTCACCATTTTGCCACCTATTCAAATTATCTCAAATGGGAAAATAGAAAGAGCTTCATCAGTTTCTTACTTGATCATGTTTTACACTGACTTTCCTGAGGATACAGTGCCAGGCTGGGGCTAATTGTACTACTCCTGTGTTAGACAGACACACACAGACAGATCGTTTGTCAAAAAAATTAATTTATTAGGGTCTTTTTAATAGGGTAATATTTATATGGTAAACTGTAGGTCTCAAATACATGGGCCATTCACTGTCCAGATGTTGACAGGAGACTCCATCACAAGTATCCTTGTGGCAGTATCTTGAGCAGGATTAAACATGTGCCAGACTGTAGTTCTGGTCAATTATTATGATCCAGCTCGCCTATGGTCCTATGCAACTTCTCCAGCATACACATGATCTTTTTCTATTGATTATTTCCAGTTGCATACAGAAGACTGTCTTATGGGACCCCTTCTGCCTAAGCAGGGACAGTTTCTACTGAGTATTTAAAATCTGCTTATGGCTTGTTCATAACCTTCTTCCACAGCAGGAACAGCCTGGGGACATCCCTGTTGTCGACTGCCCATGACACTCCCACCAAGAGTGCTAATTAATGCATCGCAGCATATGGAAAGTGCCTGAGAGGGGGCCTGAGCACAGTAGGGCTCTGTGGGGTGAGGGATGATCCAGGACTGCTTGGTGTCCTCCTCACAAGCTCCTTTACCAATTGGTCAGTTGCTCTGCTGTGAAGGTGGCTATGAATAACCCCTTTGCCTCTTGTTGGCCCATCATCTCAAACCAGCTTGATGTGCGAACTACTCAGAGAGAAGGAAATGAGGACTAACTGTATGGGGCAGGGAGAGAGGCAGAGCCCTGGCACCCAGCTACACCACAGCTGCAACTATCAGTCAAATACGAACTTCATTCTCATATCACAGTTATAGCTTAAACCCTACTGATCTTGCCCCACCTGCCAAAATCCTTGAGATTTATTCCAAAAGCTGCTCTTCTTTTTCCCTTGCCAACAACATCCACTACAGATTGGAAAAGATGCCCTATTTTTACCTTAAGAAAGTTTCAACACATGACAGAACTCTTGTAAGACTGGTAGTGCAATTGGAACAATATGAATGATATGAATGGAAAATGAGACATCATTCTCCTTGTTTCCCTCTCTCTGGTATCCATCTGCCTATACTGTAAAGTTTTCCTCTTTTCCTCTCATCATCCTCAGAAACTGTATTCCAAAGAATGCCAACATGCAGAAACTAGGTGAGGTTACCATGATAAACAATATGAAGACAAACAGGAGCTAAGTAATAAAACAAAGCAAATGTTTACTCTATCACTGCAGGAATGGACAAGACAAAAAAAAAGTACTTCCCAAGACTGCTGGAGAGTAGAAGGGTTATGGAAGAGCAACCAATGAGCCTGGGAAATAGATCTGCCTCCTCAGGAAGTGAAAATGAGGATAATCCAGCTGAGTGACTGAATAAAATGCAGAAAGGGGTTATATAGTCAATATGAGTCTGTGTCAAACAGTCCAAAGGTGATATATCTCCCCTAGCTTTAGGTATTTACAGTACTGACATGTACATTTGTCTGATTTGTCTTCCTTTACACATAACAAAGAGAATTGAGCAGTTCCACGGTGTCATGCATCTTGTCTATTTCAGATATTTTTTAGCCTGTGATGAATTGTCACTGCCCGTATCATGTCCCATCAGCAAGACACATAGTACAGCTATTACCTGTGCTATAGAGGACTACGTGCAGCTATCCCATATTTGGCAGGATAAATTCAATCCTTTGAAGCCAATAATGGGGAGATTTGCCTTCTGAGGGAGACATAATAGGAAAAAAAAAAGAAACCACAAGCCCTTGTCATAAAACTTGGATTCTTTGGGAGATTGTTTTAGTTACTCCAGTCTGAACCCATTTCTAATCTGGGGAGGGACAAATTCAGGCCTAAGGGCTTAACTGTTCACTGACCATGGTACGGATATAAATTGCCACTGATCAGACACGCGCAGCTCTACCTGTCTGTTGGTAATTAACACCATAGCTTCTCTTCTGCCAGGCTTCCTTGGTACAAGTGAAATCTGCTGGTTTACTGGGCTGAAGGCTTTAGCCAATGTCATTGGCAAGCTGTTATTTTAAATAGACAGCTGCTTCTTCCAATGTAACACTTCCATGCTAGAGGCAAATAGCCTTTGAAGGGAAAACCCATTTTCCTAATTCTAGCAGACTGATTATTTTCACTTTTCAACTTATATTTTTGGTCTTCACATTTTTTATAGCACAAGGACTTCAGTCTCAGTTATTCTTCAGAAGGTCAATTGTAATTCTTATATGTCCTTTGAATTGTATTTCATAATTTATTCATGCTGAGAATTGCTTCTTTTCTTACAAACTTCAAACTAATGAGCTAAACAAATTCATGCAACTTTATCTTGCACAAAGTACTGCCTTTCTAACATCTGATTCCAACAAGAAAATGTAGTGGTCTGGGAAGACAGATGCAATTGTAGCCATTGGTTTGAAGTAATTCACATGGTCAGGCTGCCACAGATAAGACTTACAACAAAACTTTTTAAGCCCTTGTAAGCCTAACACAAGAGGTAATATCCTATTACAGAGGCCCTCTGAAACTGTTTTCCTATAAAAGCTTGTGCTATTCAGCTTGATTTGAGTCCGTGGAGTTTTCTGCTTTGTTGGTAATATTAAGCTTCTTTATTTGGTTGAAATTTTCTCTCATGTTGCATTCTCTGTTGCTGGCAGCTAAATCCAGCATATTGTAGAGCAATATGCTCTACATACTGCAGTAGAGTTGTGTTTAGGACGCATGCCAAGAAAAGGCTGTGCCATGAAACAAGGCAGCAGTTGTCTGTTTGCCCTCTTTTTCCAGAACCCAGGACAGCACAATTTTAGCCTAGCAAAGGCTTTTCTAGGCATGGCAACCAACTGCAGCACTCAGACCTTTCCATCCTTCACAAGACTTCATCCTCACAGCTAAGAAGTCATAGCATTACCCAAAAGCACCTCAGGTTTGCAGTCAAGGGGATTAGCTATTTGTTTCTGATCGGGCCACAGTGAGACTGCTAGCACATTCAATCCTTTCTAGAAGGAAGGGGGAAAGGGTTGCTCTGAGGGCAAGAGGTAAGTCTACACTGATCAACCCACTGTCAGCTGTCCCACTTTTGACTAACATCCATCAAGGAGCAATGCAACTACTCTTCTTCTGCAACTTTCTTTTCTCAGCTCACCTGCAAAATCTTTAAGTGCTCAGGTCTGTTGTTAGGCAAGAAGGTCACCAGAAGAAAGGTGAACAATCTTTTATGCGACCTACTTCAGACCATCCTATTATGCTGCCTTGTATCTCACTGAACCTTAACTCCTTCTCATAAAAGGCATTTTGTAAAAGAAAACAAAACCAGACAAAAAAAGCTCATAGTACAGTATCTGAAATAGAGGAAAGACAGAAAATTATAACCTGCTAAACTGAAAGCAACTGTATATCAGGTTGGAGGCTGTTGTGAACATTAAGCTTTTGAGTTTATTAGTAAAATCAAATCCCTCCTCTCAACTAAACTATTATGATGGCAAAGCAGGGAAGAGTGGTTAAAAAAAAAAAGACTCAGTATCAGCAGTAATTCTTCAGTGTTCCTGACGGAAACTATGCACTACCCTGGTTAATTTCAGATGGGTTGGCACAAAGCAACTGAAGGACTATCTTTCACGCCACCCATTCTGACAGGTTTTGCACTATATTTTCTATTTTTTTAAGTGCTCATAAAGCAACCAACTTATCTGTGGACTCAGATATTGATCTAGTCTCAGTGGTGCTGAGACATCAATTTACTAATCAGTGTCTGCTCTGCTTTATATTACCTTTCATTTCTCCCTCTATGCAGCAAAAATAGCTCAAAGATTTCAGAAGTAGTGCAGCAGGTGATGTTATTATGTATGATGGCAGAATAAATCGCTCCCTCCGAGGTGTTTAACAGCAATCATTTTCCCACACATTTTATTACGAGCAAGTTTTTCCTTTTCAGCAAGATTCTCAAAATGGAAGTGTGTTGAGTGCAGAGGAAGGAGGGCCCAGTCAGAACTGCTTGTCAGACCTCTGGGGACAGGAAAGGCTGAGAGATAAAGCTTGGAAAATTCAGCCACTTCCCTAGATTAGCAAAATATTTTTGGATGGCTGCCCTTCTCTGCTTACCTGGCCTTCGGCTGGCACTCCTCCAACACTGCAGCACTCCTCTGCAGATCTGCTGCGGAGGGTTACTGGTTTGGGCTTCTGAAATAGGGCTGGAAGACAGAAAGAAAGATCAGAACCAGGCAGCAATAGGGAAGAGAAAGAAAGGTCTTGTAATTGCAGCACTTTGCAGGTCTGAGCTGTGGCCAAGCTCTCTGAAGAGCCTGCTGTGATTTTGAGGAAGTCACCAAGTCCCCAGGCTGCCCTCTTCCCTGTGCAAACCAAGCTGTGAGAGTAACTCGTGTTGAATTTACTGAGTCTCCCATAACTTTCTCCCAAAAGCAAAGTTCTTTTCAGTTGGCTCTAAAACCCTCTTCGTCTCCCTCTTCTCCCTTTTCTCTATCATAATTTGAAGCACATACTGGCTGAAACTACGTATAGATAGAAAAAGATATAGATTTCAAGTTCATTTTGTCTCGATGTCTTGTGAAAGAAGAATTAACGTATTCATTTCAAAAATGTAAAAATTAAACACAGACTGTTTTTCTTCCCCTTTTTCCTCTGACGTACTATCACTGAAACCATCCAAAGTTCAAAAACTGTTTCAGAAACTCAAGAGAAGTGCACTCCTGTGCATAAGTTAAGCACCCCAGATTGTCACCTGGCTTGAACTAACTCATTACTATCTCTCCTGAGGGATAAGAAGGAGAAAAAGGAGACAAGGAAAAGTGTGGTTAAGGCACTCGATATTTCAGAGGTAGGAGTCCTTCTATTGAACAGAAAGGAAGCAATGCTGGGTCTCCTGGTATATGACAACTGGGGGAATGAAAGCAAAGCCAAATCGTCAATTACCAGGGCATTGGTAGGAGTTTAGTACGTGTAGGGTGAATTTGTTTTCCTCTCTAATAATTTTAATTGCACCATGTGCTGAAGAAGCATGTCAAAACCTAATGTGTATCAGTTAAGAGTTTCCTGCATCTCACTCCAAACTGGCATAGATTTCCTATAAGGATACAGTACACCAAAAAATTGCCTTCACCAGCTGTACCTTGGAACATCAGTGTAGCAGTGCCCCAGAAAATACAGTCAGATAGGCTATGGTCAGTCATTTGAGACGAAAACAGAAAGGAGGGAATGGCAAAATGAAGAATCTGTTGATCACAGAGTACTATCTTTTGCATATGGAGGGTAACAAAAAATTATCTTCATTCTGGGCACTCAAAGAGCAGGCAAGAAAAGAGACCTGCAGCCAACCCTATTCAGAGTTTCAGCAGCTTCATAAAAACAGCTCAGCTTGATAAGTAATATGTTTGTTAGTTTTATATGCTAATTTTGTAAATGAGTGGTGAAAGATTATATCCTGGAGAAGCACAACCCAGCTCCAAATATTCACTCACTTCACAAGCAGGGATCTAGAATACCCGGAGGAGGGGCCAATCACACCTCCCCTAGACTAACATAAACCTACATGAGAAACCCTTAATGACAGAAAATGTGAGGATCTATTAACAAATTAAAAAAAAAAAAAAAAAGTACAGTGTATCTGTTTGGAGATTTACAGAAAAGGCAAAACACTGCCACAACTTAAGTAATACCAGTACAACTTAGAGAGTTTGCAGATAGCCTTCAGCTAGCACCTGCTCAACTATCTCTTGTATTTAATGAGATCCATTAAGTTCCATATTACGTGTGGCTTATATCTGTCACTTACCAAGTTGGATATTCCACACTTCCTCATTTTAATTCACAAATATTCAACAGATTTACAACTACTGTACTAGCAGGTTGACCCTTAAATTAGAGGGAGACAGCAGTTCAGAGAGCTGAGGGCATTGAAAACAAATTTTCTGATTTGTTTTGGGCTTTGTTAAGACTCTTCCAGCAGATTTGTTTCCCATCTCCATGACTGGTATTAAGCAAACAAAAACCTGATATTTGAACTAGGCCAGGTTAAACAGTGGCGATGACTTGCACACCACAGGATGGGATTGCTCTATCTATCATTTGCTTATCAGCTGGCTTCAGTATTATTTAACCACATTCAGAAGATCTCTAAAGGTCAGAGGAGAGTAATAGAAATACAGCAAGAGACAACAAGCATCCACGGTGAAGATTTCTGACAAAAGGAGTCAGCTACAACAGATGCTTTCACAACCTTTTACTTTTTATTGCTCTAATATACACACACAAAAAAGAAGACTCAATTGTCACTGTTGAAGCCAAGAGCAATGAGATTCAGGAGAGGCCCCCTATGTTTAGCATGCTGTTCTGCATCTATGAAACACTCAGAAACAATAGAAGTTTCCATTGACTTTGTAGAGAAGCATCGAAGGGAGCTTTTTTCTCCCACTCCTTTTTTTTCCATCTCATTGAAACCATTGAAATAATATGCGCAAAGTTTCTTCAAAGTCTCTGTTGGCTGTCAAGCTTACTCTTAGCTACTTAGCACTAGAGATACAGATGTGGCAGGTGGTGTTGGAAGAATATGAGCAAGGTGGTTTTAATTCTTTAAATTTAAAGAAACAGCCAAACAAAAAAGTCATTATAGTAAGCAGGAAGTAATGAAAGAGGGAAGAAAGAATGATCTTTTTTTCTGAATTATGCTGTCTTGGATTTTTTTCACCCCATATCTCTCATTTCTGCTTTAATAGTGTGTACAGAAAAGTGTATCAAGAGGTGTGAATTACTATAATGTACCAGCTGATCATCTACAACATTAAAATATGCCTTTCGTAGATCAACCATTTAAACACAAATCTTTTAGAAGGTTTAAGTATACTATTTACCATAATAAATATAAGAAGTAGCATGTGGTAATGAGAAAATGAGGTATCAACTGGGACTTCCCATAGGAAATGTTAAAAAGAAAGAGCTGGGGTGCCAAGCAGCCAATGAACAATATTAATTTTCACTTAGTAGATGTAAGATCATATGATGATATCCAATTATCACATATAAAAATATTTTAGTTACAAAGATTATAGAAACTGCATTATCTATTCTGTTACACTGAATATGCTATTTTATCCATTCTGTTACATAATCTGCTATTATTCTATATATGAAGACAGTAAAAAAAGCATCCAACACTCTGATTGGGTTCCTTTGCACTGAAACTATGTGTACATAATAATTCCCATCAGGAGGAACCTACACACTTCTTCACAGCCATGGACATTGGAAAAGTTAACTAAGTCTCCTGTCATAGCAGATGGCTTTGCTAGAGAGAACCACACTTTCCTCTGAAAATAAACAGTCATGGTTTTACAAATCTACTTACCTATGGGTTTTATATTTGTTTTCTATTTTCATTCTGTGTCTATACGGCAAACATTTGCATATGTTTGCTGCATATACTTCACTGTAGCACAGGAATTTGCCATATCACATCAGAATTGCTTCACCTGTTATTGCATGATTAAGCTGACGGTTAAATTATTCCGTTTCTTTCTGGTGGATTTTTTAAACTATTGTAATTTCCCAACTCATTTATGTGAAGCAATACTTACCTCAAATGAATTCATTCTCCCCACATTTGAGGCCAAAGCTCAACGGGAGGCTTATGTGTGAAAAATGTATGCTGAGTTTGTATCTGCTTAGTTGTTGTTGTATATATGTTGAATCTCACACAAGAATAAGTCAGTTAAGTTACATAAAGTTGTTGGCTATAAATCCAACAACAAATAGTGGGGCTTTCCCCTCAAAAGCCTACTGCTAGATTCACCTCATATTAGACTTGCATGGGAGTGATGTATCCCAAGTACTTTCTAATGTGGGAGAAAGTGGTGTCATTCTCCACAAAACCAAGATCAAATGTTTGCAAAATACTTATGCAAAAATAAGATACATTTTTCTGAGCCCTGTAGAGCAAGATACCGGTTTTGAACTTAACTCACGGCATATTTTGCTATACAAACTGTAGAACATTAGCTAAAACTAGAACATACTGTTTAAATATAGCTTCAACTGAATTTTAAACAAGGAAATTAAGGTGCAAAGTAGAAGCTCCATGAGACGGGACAGAGGACAAACTCCTGTTCCTTCCAGCACAGACATTGATTCCACCCAAACTTTCATCTGTCCTGACAGTCTGTATCCACCCAAATATAAAAGGCTCACGAATTACACACACAGGCACAGAGCTTACAAATCTGATTGCCTGACAAACATATCCTGCTCAGTGTCAGATTACTGCCCAGAATACAAGAAGCATTACAGTTTCATTCAAAGACATTGAAAAAGGGTAAAGGAAGGGCCACCGTGGGAGGAAGATTTTACATATCTATCACTTCCATCCTGTAGGATATTTTTTCTCTTTGCTTGCTGCTGCCTGGTGCCAGCACTCAGAGTTACATACAGTCATTGGTGATAAAAGACATGCCTACTTCTTTCTAGCCCTGGCAAGCCATTAAAACAGATTGGCTGGAAATAAGAGGAGCATATACCCTTAAATGCTTCCAGCATCCCCTAGACCGAATCACTTATTTCTGTCATTAGGGCCAAGAATAAAAGCTGGAACCCTGTTCATAGCTGTGTTAGACTATGGGACTGACTGTAATTTAAAAAGTCACATAATGAACTACAAACTGGACAGTGACTGTGAGGAATATTTTTTAACCACCTGCGTTCCAAATTCAGAGCTTTGACTGTCGTGGCTGGAGTTCATTTGACAGGTACCTTTGTTACAGCAACCCTCCCACACTGAACTGTTTCAATTTAGGAGGTGGAAGTAATGTAGAAAGCTGTTGCTTCCCACTCAGGCAGCAAAATATTTCCTACACCAAAACAGCCAGAGTGTTCAGTACGCTGTTAAGCAGCATTTCTTAAGAGGAATGCCATCACCTTCAGAGCCCCTGCAATCAGTGCAGCCTTCTTGTGGCTAGGGAGCAAACTGTTGTTTCATTGTGCCTTTTTTTTTTTTTTTTAAATAGGCAATATTTACTATTTTGAGGCACTTCACAAAATATCTGAACAAATTATTTTCGGGAAATAGGATCATTAGCTTTGACTAGTTAGCATTGACTGTTTTGAATAAATGAAGCCTATCCAGCCACACTGAATATCTCAGGTGTCTGTCTCTCAATCCCCACAAACAGATATATCAAGATATTGACCAAAGCAGAGAGGTTTTCCTAGAGACCTTTGGATAAGCTGCTGCTTCTCCTTATTTCCAATCCATAAAACAAGAATTGCATATTTATCTTTTTCGGATAGCAACAAAACTTTGACTCAACATCCTTTGGCAAAGAGCTCTGTCATGGGACTTGACTTTGTCTGAAAAGCTAATTCAAGTGCTAGTGACAATTTTTTTCTACTCTACCTTCTTAGACACAAATCAGATTAACATGCAGCTGTCATCTGTCTTTGAGGCAGGTCATCACCCAAGTTAATTTTCCAGAAAGTTTTATAATATCTAGACAGAACCATTCATAAAGCAAACCATTGCACTAGGGACTCCTTCATTAACAGTAATTAAGCAAATCATCATGCCACATAAGAGGCTGAGATTATCAGGTGGGTATCCTGCAATGCAGGAAAGAGTTTGTTAATTTCTGAACACTGATTAGCATTCTGCTTCTAGTTTAGAAAACGTAGTAGATTTACAGAGTCATCCTTCCCTTAATTATTATTTTGCTTGTTTTCATAACTCAATTAAATTAGGGCTACAAAAGATTTTCCCAGGCACAGATCTCCCTACATTTCTGTAAATAATTTCAGCACACTCCATTACTCAGTTTCTCTTTTTTATTTACTTGTGTCCAATTGCATTGTATGATATTATTCATTGTATGTAAGAACTAATCAAGCTAGATGCCTGAGACACACAGGCATGCTGGCCTTTTCTTTGTAATAGGCAGCAGTTTCATAAATACTTTTATGTGGAATCACAGTCTTCATTAAAATCTGACATACTTTTGAAAACCCATTTCGGTACCCCTGCACCTACCACCAGTATATCATTGCCAGTGGCTGGGTTCTTGGGCATTCCTGAACCACATCCTCAGGGCTGTGGCACAACACCCCCCAGGTCAGCTCCCAAACCCGCTGGTCAACAGCATGACTACGCATCTGTGCTGCTTTTGGACCAGGTGGTCAGCACCACTGCAGGCAGCATTAAACTCTGCCCTGTGGTAAGGCTAGGGTCTCTCACACAAAAAGTTCAGAAAAAAAATCACTCTTAAAATGTTCAGATGTTTGGTATACCCCTGGTAAGGTCTGCAGTTTTCAAGTCATGCCTTCATAAACACTTGCTGCCAAGGGAATGGCTTACAGGTAAAAAATGAGTAAAACACCATGTGCTCCCCTATAGCTTAATAGAAGCCAACTCCTTCCCTTTTAGTCTTTCATGTATTGCAAAACTTTTTTCTTTTTAATTAACAAAATAAAACAAATTATTCTGAACTGTGTCTAAAAAGTGATTGTTCTGCCTCTCCATGGAAATTTCCCTTTCTCAGTGGGAAAAAAAGGAGCTACTAGCATGGACATTTCAGAAAAGAAATGCATGCAGCTGGTAAAAACTAGCTCTATTTAATTTATCAAGGAATCAGCTTAACACGGGACCAAAGATACTTAGAGTGATCTCCTAGAGGTCCTTCTAAGTTTATGTTGGTGATAATCTCCATTACAAGAAATAATATCTGAAAACAGACTGTAATTTTATGAAATCTTACCTTATACAACTGCCAAAACGCTATTAATTCCCCACTTCTCCATGGAGCAAGATGTACAGCAAAGGTATCCCAGCTTGACCCAAATTAACAATGTTAGAAAAGCAAAAATTGACATCTTTTCATTCTCTTTCAAGAGACAACAATGAAGAAATGAGATATGCTTGTAGAAAAGTTCACAGATGTTTTTTCCAGCAGTGTTTTTGAGCTTTGTTTCTACCTGAGGAAAACAGGAGCAAGAGTGACTAAAAGGATGCAAACATTGCTATCAATGATTAAAAAAAAAAAAAACCTCTGCAGGCAGAAGTTGAATATCATTTTAACTGCAGTTTTTTGTCTCCCTCAGGCAGCAATGTTACTTCACTGAAGTAATGAATCTGCTGCTGACTTTCTGAAAAGTGAATTTTATTTTTTAGATTGGATTGGTTTAGAAACTGGATCCAGGGTTCAGACCCCAAGCTTTACAATCTGCTCAAGAATATCACGTTACAAAAATTACAGTGAAAGTATGGTTTCTGAAGTCAATGGGAAATGTAAATAGGTCATAAAGATCACTTTTAAAGAATGATCAAAAAGGCAGCAAGGCAAATGCAATTATGACAGCTTGTGGGAGATTATTTCAGTGCCTTTTTTGTGGCAGTCAGTGCAATAAATCTTTCTCTTCCACCATGAATAGTTTTGCTCAAGAATCAGGTGACCTTTTGTCTTTTTACAGAGTGAAACATTTTACTCATGTTTATGTTTCAGGGAACTGCTTGCTCAGCTAAACAGGATCTTCTTTTTTTCCCCTTCCAGGACATTAAGGACTTGTGTCATCTGTTTTAAAAACAAGATTCATTTTAGTTCAATGTTCCAATCAAGGCTGAGGATGTAATGCTGTATTCTTGACAAACCTTGTTTAAAAACACGTGTTTCATTCCATGTGCTTTTATTGAATGTAATCTTGTTGTTTGGAAGCACAGTGTCAACACAAAGACAAGAAAAGCCTTTTTCCCATCTGGTATAACAACACAGCACAATTGTTTGTGTAAATGTTTATGGATTAAGTGTTTACAAGCTATTAACACATCACTTCTAATTTCATTTCTTGTAGACAGATTAGATAGATAATCGCAACCAAATGGATAAAAAATTATTTGGCTTAATACACATTCAGAAATAACCAAGACAAAATTGTATTTCAACACCTGCTGCCTCATGCTTTTCTCTGACTTACCTGCCTCTGCATTCAGAGTAGGTTGTTGGAGATATACGGCAGTGGATTACAGCTGGGAATCTTTCACCTCCAGCAATCCTACCTTCCCAAGGTCTTTTAGAGAGATAGACAGACAGATAGATAGTTAGATTTAAAATGGTCATAAATTACTTAGGAGCTTAATTTGAATTGATTTTTCAGGGAGACAGACTCCTAAAGGATATTTTCAAACTGTTCTTCAAATCCAAAGTCACACAAACACTTCCAAAAAAGTTGCCCAGAATTTCCATTAAAAGCACATTTTTAGATAAGACTATATGATATAGTAGAAAGTATTACTAAATTTTATTTAGGCCCTTGTACTTACATTTCCACATTTCAAAAAATTATGTGTAACTGAAAAATGTAATATGAAGACCTTTTGTTGAGAGCACAGGGAGGGTGAAAAACAAATGATGATGCTATTAACCCTTTCCACTATGACAAGCTGGCTAGTTGTTTGCCAAAAGTATCACCACTGAATCAATCAGCACTGACTTTGTAATTATCATTAAGTTTATGTCAGTGTAACATTGTGGTGCATCTGATTCATATAAACATACCCTTTTTTCTCTGGCTTTATAAAAAACCTCCCAGAAACAAAATACTGAAAAACAAACCCCCTGGTGATGGATGATGACCTCTTACCCCCTCCAGCAGCTGAACTCAAGTAATCTCATACACCCATGCTAATTCTCTCCACCACAAAACAAAAAAAAGCACAAAACAGAACACAACTGTCACTTTTGGGTCTCTCAGTTGGTCTGGTTGGTGACACTGTTTTGCAGTCCAGGTCTGTACCCTGAAAATTTTGTTCCCTCCTGTTTTGGCATCATGATAACACCCCCAGACACCCTGTCTGGTCGTGTTAGCTGAACTCAGGTGCTGTAAAATCACATCTGGAGGCACTTGGCACCATAAAAAGCCAGCTTTAACCTGTGCTGTGCAGATCTCATGCCTTCACTCTTAGCAGATCTTTAATGATGGCAGATGGCACAATCAAGATGAAAATACAGTTCTAAAGGAAACAGCAGTAAAGCTGAGTGTTGAAAAATTAAAAAAAATAAAAAGGGAATACAGCTGAAAAAACCCGCAATTGTTCAGGAACATTAAAACACAGCACTTCATTGTGAGGCTCTTACAGCACATATTGTCAGGGTACTGAGTTGCATTAGAGTGTAGTATGGTTTGGGGTCTCCATGGGTGCAAGTTTTTCCTTGTTCTTCACCAACAACAGTCCTCCACTGCCCTCCAGTGTATTGAACTCCCCCAGTTCACCCTGAAACACTGAACTTAGACAAGCCATCCTTAAATTTCACCTTTATTTTCTGTATATTTCAGTTCATTTCCATTTCAGTTGCATGAAAATGCCACAGATTTGTGGTGGTGTGGCTAATTTTCCCATTTGCTTTGCCTCAGAACTAGCTACTGCCTCATTGTGTCTTTCTTTCTGTTTAATTAAGTCATTTTGTTTTCTTGTCTCTTTTTCTTTTTAACTACATCTACTTCAAATATTTTGTAAATAAGTTTTACAATTAAACAGTTGGGTTTTTTTCTGTAGGTAACATTTATATAATATTCATAATGCATTACCTATTGCTCATGTGTAACCCAGCACTGCAATTAAATTATTTTCCCAAATTAACTTTGGTTATGTAGTAGCTGGAATTCAAGATCTAATTTAATGTTAGATTAGTGAAACATCTCCAGGGTAGACGTTAGAGAGCTAACAAAACTCCTTCACTGTACTTATAAACACTGCGGATTGGCACGCTCCGCTGGCTGTGGCAGGCAGCAGGCCAGCTACTTGGTTCCTTGTTCACAGTCTCAGACACTGAAAAGAGAGAAGATGGATGAAAACGTGTCTTTACTGTACCAAAAGCTGCATGCCATGGCTTTTTTGCACAAGTCTAAATCCTAGGTTTGTGGTGAGCACCCAAATAGTTTTCATAGCCTGTGCATCTGAAACAGTTCTCCCCCTTTTCCTCACCTTCATATCCCTCATATTCAGATCAGATCATACAACCCAAAAGACTCTGGGAGTGTCATGAGAGTAAACCAAGCTGAAAAAGTACCCATGCCTAACTGGAAAGGAACCAAGACAGGGGAGCCTGACCAGCTCCCACGGCAAAAGAGGCCGCTGTGCCCAGGTGGTGTGCATGGTGGCTGCTGGAGTGAATGCAAACCTGCCATTGAACACAGGTGGAGATCAGAAGAGGGACAGCAATTGTTATGAATCAGTGGATGTCTGCTGCTGGGATGGTCACCACTACAGGTTTAAAAAGCCCCCCAGGTACAGCTCCACAGTAATATAGTTGCCAGTTAATGGTCTGCAGGCGTATTTCTATCCAGCTAATGAAAATACTGACAGAATACTATGGTAATGAGCTAGCTGAGCAGTTCCATGACCCACTTTTATATTGAGCTAAAATTGCAAGGAAATATTCTCACCTGAACATGTGAAATCGCCAGCCAAAATAACCTGCCAATTTCCAAGCGCTATGCAGGTAACAGCTTTTAATATTTGGAACACGTGAGTGCTCATACTGAAATAAAGGGAAAAAAAAGTTAAACTCTTTAACTGTACAGCTGACAGAATCCAGTCAGGTGATAATGCCTTATTGAGACAGTTTATTCTCTTGTGCTTAAAGCACGAATCTCAGATCTGATACTCACTGAAATGTATACAAAATGAGGCCCCAGGACAAAAGGGGAGAGGCACACTGCTTCACTTTTAAACCTTCAGCAGCATTTCCAGAAACCTGTCCTGCCAAATTTTTATTCACTCTGAAATATTTCTGTGTTATCAAGTGTGGAAAGCTGTCTCTCTCTAAACTTCTGTCCTATGTCATGTAATTTCTATGCTCCAGCATCACCATTTTATATCACATTAAAGGACTCTCACAATAGATAATGTCATTAGGACAACTTCTGTGCTTTTCTTTCAGGGTGATAAATTTCAAGGTGTCACATGTTCATACTTCTGTTTACTCTTATGATGAGGTGGATATTTTATCAACACTCATACAGCACTGAAAGGCTCCCAGGGTATGAGAATTAATTCAGCTGCAGTACTAAGGATGTAAATTACACAGGAGGTAGTGTGTTTTTAGAATAGCTACACCCAGGAACTGCATTGGTAATGCTTTTCCAACCCACTCCAGTTCATTCCCAACAGCAATAAATAATAATAATTTTAAAAGGAATTATTTTATTTGCGTGACTGTACTGAGTCTTCATTTATTGCCAGATGATTGTTGCAGGTGGCCAAGTGCTTTTCTCCATAGTGCTATTCATCCCTCCAGGAAAGCAATACACAGCTCTTTATTGAATCTTGAATGTAATTTCATATGAATACATATTTACACATAGAACTATTATTGCAATCTGCAGAAATGCTCCCTTTCAGCTGCATAAAAGCAGAAATCTTATCAAAGGATGTAAACTGCCCTTCTGTTAAATGAAGGTGCAAACTCGCCTTCTGACTTGGAGTATTTTGTGTTCCTTTATGCATGGAAAATTTCTTCTGTCAGCTATCAGTAAGCAGTTGGGCAAAATTCCCTCTGAATGCACAGACCTGATACTACTACAGCTCCATTCTGGGGCAGTGCAACAGGTCAGCTGGACCCCAGAGGACTTTTAAGATTGCTATTGGTTATGAGAAAATAGAGACAAATGCAGGTTTCTAAAGTTTAGTCCAGAAGGCACCCATGCAATCTGCTGTGTCAGATCTTTTGCCTAATACAGTTGCACTCCCGCATTTTGAGGTGCAGCAGTGTTTAGAGCAATCCCTAGATGACTTAAAGGTGTAGAAATACTTCCAAGATCTGTAGGCATGCTGTCTGATAGTCACCCCCACTATGAGTTCTATATCTAATGTTCAGAGTAGCAATGGAAGTGCAGATGCTGGTATTATTGGGAAGAAGATAATGAAGTTCATTCATAATGTTCACCACCAACTATGGGAAGAAAATAGATCTTTGCAGGATATCGCATGCTTATAAGCTAAATAATAGGCCTCAGAAAGTCTGGTCTCAGCATGTTTGCTTTTTAACAGCTGGCTGCCTAGTTTTCTGTTTTGACACCTAAACAAAATGATGACACTACAGATGTAGTGAATTAAAAGTAATAAGCAAAGTTTTGCTGAAAGGCCCAACTGTACTGACAATGTGCTGTTCAGGGTATCTTTTGAACAGCAGCAAAAAGATAGCTCAGGCCGCTCAGAAACCATGCAAAGGGGTACTGTATAAAATGAAACTCACTCTTTTTTATCCTCTGGTCAGACTTCTGGTCCTATTATTGAGAAAGACTCAAACACATGGCCTCCTATGGCTATTGCAAACTGATTAAATGCTTACAGTTAAAAGCAGAGGACATTACAACTGTTTTCACCATCAAAGCCAAAGAAGCATTATTGTGCCATTTATTGCCTCATGTACACCATGCTAGTCACAAAGAACTATCCTGTTTGTATAAAGCTACCTGTTTGAAAAGGAGCCAGTCTTCAAATAAGGTGAAAAAATAATCAACCACAAGAAACATCCACTTATTTCTTCTCTCTGATATCTATTACTTCATTTTGCACCACTTCTAACAGAAATAAAATGCTGACATAATGGCAAGCTGGGACACTTTATTACCTAGAGCATCGTAATAACACATGTAGAGGGGCAAACCTCAATTCCAATTTCTCACATGCATTTAGTTTCATTCCTTGGTGCTGCTTGTACAGCAGGAATTTATTTTGCATTTAAAATGGGCAATTCATTGCTTAAGCTGCTTCACATCCTTTGAAGTCTCTGACTGTGACAGTCTGACAGCATCAGTAAGATGCATCTCCATTTCCCATGTTTGTAGCTGCTGATCAGGAGTCTGAATTTAAATACAGATTTCTTCTGTTTTCCACTGTAAGTATCAAGTTCATTCTTTTTAAAGCTTTTTTATTATTATTACTCACACTGCCTCAGCTTTTACAGAGTTTTGATGCTACAAAACTGTTCTCATCTCAGAGACCTAAGGACATTTCAGAAGCTCCAGAGTTTTACATTTACATCTATAAAAGGAGTTACTAGCATCTTCTTCCAGTTTCTGTTATTCTAAACTTCTTATTTGGATTTTTTAATTACCACATCCTTTCTCAGTGCCTGATATAGCCAGGTGAAAACAGGCACATACATTTACAGAGGTGACAAACAGTTACCAGTAAAATGNGGGTTAAACCACGACAGTTATAATAGGATATTGTCCAGTGTAATTCACTTAATGCCCATGTTGCACTTGTGTGGAACCTCATACAGCCAGAATATTGTGCCAAAATTTAATGCATTACCTACCTTTTGTGGAACATATTGCACCTCAGAAAATGTGTCACCTCTCCAGGAGGACAAATATATCCACAAGCCCTGATAACCTCATTCTTGTGGCCTAACCAACATCATCTTTAACCCCACAACTTTTTGCACAAATAAACAGAAAGAAAATATACTGTGTGGATTTTTTTGGTTTGTTTTTTAGGTAAGGGTAACTAATTTGAATTTTTGTAGAGAGAAGAAAGTAGTGTGGTAGCCATGTGATACAGAGAGATTAAGAAACAGCTGAGCTGAAAATATTCCAGTGCCACTTTGATGGTCCTTACTTTTTCTACAGCCTTTTGCCAATAGCACTCATAAGATCAACACAGCTGTCTTCTAACCTGAGAAATAGATGCTCATTAGCCACCCCAGCCCATCACCAGCAAATTCTCCATTTTCTCATATCACATTCCTACTTAATTTCCTAATTACGGAAAGAGACCAAAGTATGTATGCTCAGAGCAACACATGAAAACAAAGACACATATAAATTGTGTGAAACCACCCAACAAATCAGTTGCAAAATCAGAACCAGAAAATTTTTAATGAGCACACATCCCTCAGGAGTATGCTGTTTTGCTAATAACCCTTGAAGATCCTTGGAGTGGATCAGACTGATAGAAAACACAGTTAATAGAAGACCACAGGAACTTAAAAATGAGTGCTCAGGGTGCAACCAAACTGTCCCCAATCTCAGGGATTGTCTCTTCACAGTGGCCTTCAGTGACCTTCAAACAGAGGGAAAACTTCCCCTGTGCTCTCCAACCTTCAAAAAAATTTTTCGGTTCAGGGATTTCCTGAGCTAGATGTATTTTTCATGTATATAGTAGACCTCAGTAGAGTTCTCTTACATGAACTTGTCCTGTCTTTCTCTCAACACATAAAAGCCCAGAAGATATCATGGCAGGACATCCACAGCTCTGCCATTTCTGGCTTGAAGAGCCACCTCCTTTTCTTTGTTTTGAACCTCAGTCCTACTAACTTCATCTGATTTATGCCCGCATGTGAAAGTGATGGGCCAAGAGCCAATGGAAGCAAACATGCTAGTGAGGAGTAGTTGTGTGACTACTTTTTTTATTTTCTGAGTGTCTTCTCCATAATTTTTATACCCTATTCTTATCATTGATTCAAACACAGTGGAAAAGGCTTTCACAGAAGCGATTTAAGTTAACACTAGAGGCCAGGAGATATCCAAATGGATTAGTAAGTGTATAACTGCTTCAGAAAATAACATCAAAAGTGAGTTCATCTCAGAATTGTGAAAGGTGATTTTGCTACTCATTACTCAAAAAAATAACAAATTTATGGCTAAAATGCATGCCTGTGAAGAAATCTGCCACAAAGCCTATTTGTCACTCAATCCAACTCAAGACTAAGGCTTAACTGGGACTTAAAAATGCATAGGCCTTGAGTTTCCTTTTGTATCATATATTAATATATATTAGTTTATGCAAATGCCCCAAGAGAAGTAAATATATTCAGTATCTAAATATTATATTTCTACATCAGGTTCCTGACTGATCAGTGACAGCATAAAGCACTGCCTGAAGTAAATTAAAGTCATACAAGATAACAACTACTAAACTGGCTGCTCTGGCACTCCCTTTGAGGTCATCCTCCTTTCATCCCAGAAAATGTAGGTATTGCTCACTTAAACATTTAATCATTTTACTACAGAATAATTATGTGGCTCATAATTAAATCCATCAACATGCATAACAAAAAAGATGGCAAAACTTAAAGACCTTTCTGAGACCCCAAAGCAAAAGGGAATAGAAGAAAGATGTCTATTAGGATGCTACTCAAGTCTGTAGGTAGGCAATATTAGCTTTCGACCTTTGCCCATCTACCCAGCTGCTCTCCCTGTTTAGTGTTTCCACAACCGAAGACATTTGACAGTACTTGTTATATCACACTTGTTATGTGGCACATCAATGACTTGTGATTTTACTCCATCACGTTAGAAATGTGAGTTTCCTCCCTCAGATGCCAATAGTTCAGCCTATGAACATTCAGCAGAAGACCAGGAGAACAATGTTAGTAACATTAGAAGGTCAAGAAGAGAGTGTCTTAGAAAGGCGATGTAAAATTACAGTTCTCTCTATAGATGAGGTCATGCTGTTTCACAGATGCGCAGGGTAGCAATTGCTGCTGCAAACTGACCTTTGTCAACCAGTCCTTTCCACGTACAGAAGGGTGATGATATCCTAATGAGACTTGCCAGTTTCCAAAGAGAAAAATCTCCCCAGCAGAGTCTCCCCAATACATTCCAGAAACATATTTTCATGAAATAACTTCATGACTTTTTTATACTCAACCACTGTTAACATGGGCTCATATATAAGAAAAGTATCAGCGCAACTGCTTAAAAAGAAAGTGTATTAAAGGGCATGGGATT
This sequence comes from Pelecanoides urinatrix, assembly GCA_013400755.1. Taxonomy (NCBI): domain Eukaryota; kingdom Metazoa; phylum Chordata; class Aves; order Procellariiformes; family Procellariidae; genus Pelecanoides; species Pelecanoides urinatrix. The sequence continues at coordinate 66,247 of VZTQ01012948.1, read as the reverse complement.
TTCCTATATGGGTCTCTCCTGATGTTTATTTATAAATTGTTACTTTTCCCAAACTGACAGAAGAACATAAACTTGGCCACCAGTTCTGGTAAAAGTTTTTTTAAAGACTGTGATAGACTACTAGCTCTCTTTCTAGATTAGTGTTTCTCAAATTTATTTGAGAAGCATGCTTGGACCTTGTGTAGTGCTACTGTGAGGATTTGCCCATACAGTTAAATAAAATTTAGGCTAAATTTCAAATGGGCTGTTATTATTTTGTGTTTTCTCCTGTTCATTTTGTTTGTTTGCCTACAGATGCATTGTGGAAATGTATAGATATATAAAGTTTTGCAATTTTTCTGTCATATTACAGAAAGGATGAAAACCTAAAAAACCAAAACCACCCCAACTACACATCTAAGTGTCCTCTGTAACCTGACATATTTTTGCTCAGTCATCTGTCTTCAGAGCTCAAGAAATTATATTATTTGTATACATATTGTATTTATTTAAAGCTTATATGACAGAAGGAAACCCAGCTTCAGTTTAAAAAAATCATTAGATAGAAAAACACTTTCCTTGCTTGAATGGTTCGTCAGCTGAAAACAAACAGCATCATGTTGCAACACCGATGATTACAATACACCATCGTACCATCCCCATTTTATCTGATGCTCTTCTAGGAAAAATAAGTAGATATAAGATTCTGATTAATTTTGTGGCTTTTCTATTTCTTTTTTTATATTAGAAAGATACAATGGTGACATAGCAGTTTTAAATCTCTTCTGGGAAACATCTGAAACAAAAGCCAGTCTTTTGTTCAAGTAAGAAATACATGAAGCAAAAATTATGATAGATTAGTGCAGCCTAATATTGATTAGAAACTTTCCAGAAGAAGCTCTAATTTTTTTATGTAAGGTAAGTAACATCCGTTTTAAAAGCCTTGATTAAATTTCAAAACTAATTGAGACTGATTCTTCCAAGGTCTCCCCCCCCCCCCCATCCACTGCTATGACAGAGTTTGAAACATGGTTAGAATAAAAAAACAACACAGGAGATGTCCCCTCAGAGACAATATTTCAGACCTATTGTCCAGATTCCACCAATCCAATTAGATTATTCAAAGTGATAGCTCATAAATTGTTAATATATTGCTCTGTAAGTGAAGAAAACTCCTATCTCATTTTTCCAGCCCGTTGGCTCAATTTCTGTGCTTTACAATCATTTGTTACAAAATTTTCATTTTTCCATTACTTTTTATTGTTAGTTCAGAAATAAAATCCTATTAACAGAGGATTTATGATGACAAGATAACTACAGAGCAGGACCGGAGAGGGTGTGAGTTTAATGACACACAAATAAAGTTTAATGAAATATTATGAAATGGAAATAACATAGAGTCTGAATAAATCTCACTGGCAACTATGCATTATAACTGTAAGAAAAGAAAATTCATAACAGAAAGAGGCTGTAAATATAAAGAAAAACAATACACTGAGCAGACAGCAGAACTATCCAATGTGGTAGCACCATTCAGACTTACATTCTTAAAGATTTCCTCAAAAAATTCCTGAGCTCTGTATTTCTATCCCAGCCTTTGATTTTTCTCTTCTGTCTGTAGAAAGATATCTGCCAATAAAAAAAAGGAATTAATAAAAAATCAATACACCTAAATGATACAGATTACATATTCAAACCTATTCAGCGTGGATAGTAGCAAAGAGATGGGATAGAGGTACTGTAATGGACCATGCAATAAAGAAATGTGTATCGAATGCCCCATTCAAGGAGGTGATTTATTTTAAGACATCCCCTAAGCTTTCTAGTGAAAAAAATACAGACTTTTAAAATACCTTTTTAAAGCAATATCATGAACATAAAACTGCATTTGAAGGAGGGAATTCTCAGGCATGTCTAACACAAATCACTTGGAATACAATAATTTACATCCTTAGGAGGAGAGGACATGAAACCCAAATTTTGGGGAAGTTAAAGGTAAGTCAAAGAACAATACAGAATGGTGTTAATGAAGAATTTCTTACTTCTAATTTGAGATGAGCTAATAACCTTTATTTTTATACTTTTTTCTTGCTAGATCTCCAAAGCAATATTTTGAGCAAAGCTGTGCTGTTCTGTAACTTGTATATCCTATTTATCTTCGTACGAATGTCTCTGCAAGGTCAATTTTTCCAAGTCACCCAAAGACAGGGATGCAAGTACAAGTCTATTGCCATATTTGACCAGAAATACAGTATCTTGGGTTTCAAGGGAGTTGCAGCTGCTGCCTGTACATTCATGTCTCCTTCCTACCATCATAGTCTCATTTGTTAAGCTGTGTTACTGAAAGTGGTTTTCTACTCTGCAGAGAAATTACTTCTAAGATGCCTCTCTTTTCCATATAAAACTCAGACATTGCATAAGGATGGAATTGGATACAGTGTTTGATTCATAGATAATTGCATGCAAGCTTTGCTAACTATGAATGTGTTAGGTGATTGAAAGTATTTGCAAACACTTCAGCTATATAATTTATAGAGAATAGGCTGTTCATTTAATAATCAGTTCAACTATTCGTTATAAATTTTTAATGACGTACTGTGTAATCACGTTATTATTCTTATATATACACATCTTACTTAGGAGGCAATGAATTTAGTTTATTTGGGGTTTGGCAAAATAGAAAAATTTCTATAGATAAAAATCATATAATAGTCTTTCAATTCATTGAGAAGGCTTGAGACAAAAGACATTACCAAAAGGAGGAAGCGTAATTATAGATCAGTGTGCCCATTTTTGTAAAAATTATTTGTCTCACTGCATTTCCCATTCCTTAGGGAAAATATATGTCTATTTATAACATACATAACATAATATATCTATTAATAAATATGACAACACATATCTATTAGTTCTGTTTGTTGAAGAAGGAATATCATCCTTGGTTGCTTAAGAAGTGTGATGGTACTGTGAATTATCAGTGTAGATCAATATTGGCTAGTAAGACGGACCCAAATATGTTTTTGAGCATGCTATTTCAGTAGTAATCTTGTCATCTCTTTTAATAGAAGAGAAATTAAAATATTTATACCATTTTAAAAAAATCTGCTGACCATGACAAGTCTCAGAAGTTTGGGAAGAATGACATTTAGTTTTGTCCTAGGTCTTTTGCAGGTACCCTTAGTATTTTAGAAGTGCAGTGAAAGATTCATGAGTGTCTTACATCAGCTTCCTGTTCCCCTTCCACCTCTTCTAATGCTTTTTCATTTTAAAAATGATTTTCTATTGTTTAATTTTTGCGTTGCAGTCAAAAAAGGGTCCTGCAACAGGAAAAAACTGCACTGGGATAAAACAGGACCATTTTTTTTGCCATTTTTCCTAAACCCACCCAACAAGGAAAAAAAAAGAGATAAATCCATTATACTGGAAAAGTGTGAGCACATGGTAAGTTCTTTGAAATAGTCAATATTCAAGATCATAAGGGTGATGCTATTGATAACATGTATTTCACTGTCCTGGAAGCTTTGGACAAGACTGTGCATCAAAAGGTCTTTTGGAAGAAGAAGGATTAATATCTGAAAAAATACAGGAAATAATGGTGAGAATCACCAAGGAGATTAAACAAAAAGCTTTGTGCAAATAGGGAAGAAATACTTCTCTTTCTACCATACAGAATCAAACTATGACACTCTACACCACCAGATAACATGGGTGCCAAAACTAGATATGTTCAAAAAGCAAACAGAAGAGTTTGCAGAAGAAAATATCTTCCAGAGTTATAAGACGCAAAGGTATCCCCCAATTTTGTAAGCGGTTTGCTAAAAACTGTTAAATGTTAAAGGTGAGATTTAGTAGGGAAATTATATCAAGAATACCTTCCAAATCCTTCCCTTTAAGAGTTACTCATATTGTAAAATATTTTCCCTAGTATATTTTTGTATTGGCAGTGTGTTTATACTGAAAATCTCTTTATTTTTCTTTTTCAGATTAGATGGGAGCTGTTGGAAATGTTTTCTGATCAACACTTCTGCTTGATAGAATGATCTTTTAATTACCAATTTAGTACTTTTTTTTTCTGCCACTATGCCTCACTTTTTTCCCCTCTAAATCAGTAAAAAAATTATATCCATCTCTGGTCCATTAGGAAACCCTGGAGAAAGTCTAGTGTTCCACAAGAGATACTTTTTGGCAGTTTCCTCCACATCAGCATTCATTCAGGTATCAGCCTATTTATGAAATCTTTGTCTACATTTCTGATGTTTCTGAGTCCCGGTAGCCCATTAAAAGGTCCACCCCAGGAGAGTGGGAATGCAAGAGCACAGGAGTTCACAGGATGACTCATTTCAAATGGCTTTTAATTCATCCATATCCTTGAACATCAACCAATGTGTGCAGTGAGTTAATCCTCTTTGGCAGGCAGCAGGGCTACAAAGCAGTCCTTTTTTGCTACAGAAGGCTGCTCATTTTCTAGTACAGTAAGAGTTTCGCCTTAAGCCGAAGGACCTGTCATCAGGCAAAAACAGAATTTTAAAAAAACAGTTGTTACTGTTAGTTGTCCTTTTTGAAATGATGTCATCATCCACATTTACAGAAACAAATTGGGATAATTATATTCCTTCTGCATGCCATGGAATTGTCATTTGCAGCTTTCTAATACATCCTTTGGTTTCCGTGACAAAATTTTACTTGATTTGTTCAGTTTGTTGATGCTCTGCTCCAAATTTTAGTTGTGAACTGTCCCACTCTCCCTACAAGAGGTCGAACCAGAACAGCTCAAGCAAACTAATCCATAACTTTACAGAATTTCAGAACCAAACACCAACTCACATTTTGCAGCAGAGGCTTTAATTTTTTTTTTAATGTGGAGGTCCCTTATGGGCCTAGTTTTTCTAAGATGTCTGTAGGAGCTGCCTCCATTGGAAAAGCAGAGAATCCAGTGTGTCACGAAGTTCAGAGTAGCTATATGAGGAAAGGACTGCACATACATTTTGTTCTCATTTCACAGGAACCTCTGTTATTTCTGCACTTCTCAGACCTGATTTTTTAACTGTTGCCTTTTCCTTTGCAAACATGCATCTGCTGTATGTCCATTACTCACCATTGAAAAACACATACTCTCTCCTGAATGACAGAGGACTACTCAGACAGAAGCATAAGTGTGCTTCTACTGTACATGTACTGTAAGTACATTATTCAAGTATAATAACTATCACTAAAAGTGCTGATAAAGCGTAATGACAGTGAATTGTCTTTCCACGTTTCTGCACTTACTTCCTATTGCATCTAAACATGTTTGACAAGAAAACACATTTCAGAACAAAATACAAAAAAATCCATGCTTAAAGGATGGGACATTTCAAATACATAAAACACATAACCAGAATTTGAGGAACTATGGGCTTCTCTGAAAAGATACTTTCGTGTCTGATAACCTTGCACTTCTAGAAAGAGACAAGAGACAAGAAGCACTATAACTCTGACATAGGATTTACTGAGATACACATAAGTCAAATCTGATTGGTAGGAAGGAATGCTCCATGATAATCAGATTAAGCTTCTGACTTCTCTTTTTTGCAAATAATGTTCTTTAGTTCCTGCTTCAAGAACACTGCTAAGCATTTCAGCAGGAAACATTTCATCCCTATAGCATGCAACAGGGATTTGTGAGACAGAATTTTTCCCTAAGTTTGACTAGTAAAGTATATTAAAACATTGTTTTTTTCATTATACGTGAACCTCCATGGTTTACAGCAGCCAAAGTGAAGACTGATTGTGTTAAATCCTTAGGAACGTTCCTTTCCAAAAGATGTCCTACTTACATGTATTCTGATAGGAAATCACACTTCCCGAAGGGAAACCTTTAAGGCTTCATGCTAAGGTCATTCAAAGATCAGAAATTACACATAACTTCCTTAATTCAAGTTTTTTGTATAGCTGCTACAAGGCCATGTCCACTTATTATTTGTGTTGCAGCAGCATCTGGATAACCCAGAAACTCTCATTAACAAGTTATGAACCTTTGGGGACTGAGAGGTCATAGCTTGATTCAGCAGGAGATTAAAAAAACCATCTATCAATACAGTGACACAGAATAAAGAAATGTAGAGGGGATGATTTGTTTTTTGCTATTTTGACACTGGCTTTACACTGTATTCATCGTAAACCCCAGGAAAGGGCAACACATACACTTAGCCTTACAGCTCTGATAGCGCCTCTATCAGTCATTTACTTTCTGAACTGCTGGTGCCAAGACACAGCTTAGAAGGTATCTGACATGCCTCTAGAAAGGCCTCTGGCTGGCGACCCATGCCCCTGCTCTCCGTGGGATGTGCAGCCCCAGACTCACTCTCCCTTCATGTGTCTCCTCCCTCCTGTGGTGTTTTGGAGCTCTGCGGGATCCCCGATAGCAGAAGGCCTCTTCCCAGTGTGTTGCCCTCCTGCCTCATTGCATCTCTCCCCCACCCCTCACTCCCATCACCACTGCCCCAGGGCAGCCCCCTGTCACCCCAGCCACGAGGAACAGCTCCCACTCATCCTAGTGCCATCTCAGGCTTCCCCTTGCACCTTTTCTCATGGGTCTGCACGTCAGAAAACTGTGGTCATTCATCAAAACACCTGCATTAGAGTGTTGACTCACACACCACATAATACATATAATCTTAGCTAACATAAAATAAATTTCCAGCTGAAATGCTTTTACTGATTTTGTTAAAAAAGTTGCAGATTTCCAGCAATGCAAAGAACAGTAAAATTTTCCTCACGTGATCTTTAGCTACAAAATGAATGAACATTCAGCAGCACACTCAAGTTTTTTCCCTCCTGACTTACCCACTCTTTAGTTACTGTATTTTAACACACATTCTGTCACACACATTGATCTGAGAAGTAAATGAATATGTTGTTAGTGCCACTGTCCTCTTTTCTGATTAGAGTTGATTTACATAGTGCAGCAGATCCACTATGTGTTGACTGGCTCCATGCACAAGTATAAACTCTGGTTCATCTGAGTTGCATGGAGAGCAACTTCCCCTTCTATTTTTATAAATAACTTGATCCCCATGAAAATGTGAGTGCAAACAAGCCACTGTTGTACCAGAAAGAAGAAAAACACATTCTTACCCACAGTGGAACAAGAAACAGGTTTTCTGGAAAACAACATATCAAAACCAATTGAAGGTTAAAAAATGAAAATAAAAAGGCATAGTATAATCACAAAACTGTATTGAAAAAGGAAAAACTTGAGCTTAGAGAGAAAGCAGAAAAATGCAAGGGCAGAAACAATCTGGACAAAACTAGAAAAAAGGAAAAATATTCCTTTTAAGAGACTTAGAAATTAAGGAGTCAAATCAGCCCTTACCTTATGTCATTTCATCATCTGGAGAACACAGAACTAATCAGAACGCAGAACTAATCAGGCATGAGAAAAACAGGCACAGCTGCAGGTTCTGCCCATTCCTAAATAAATGTCTCAAAAGTAGCACGGCAGTCGCTCTCTGACAGCTTTTTGAAGTGACTGAGTGACTTAATACATACTTATAAGTATATATTTTTTCAAAAGAAGAGGCTTAACTTATATTCCTGACACACAGAAGAACTGACGGGAAGACTTTTGAAGACTTCGGTGAGTTTGGAGCCAGCCTTCGCAAAGGAAAGGTGCTTGAAGATCAGTCACATCCAATAAAGCACGCAAAGTTCAATGTTTTGTAGAGGATCATGCTTACGCGAGGACGGGACTGCAGCATGCATATATAGGTCACGGTACTTGTTTTGATACCTCTGTAAATCTTTATTCCTCCTCTGTCTTCAAAGCAAGCCCTGCTGCAATATCTAAAGGAACACCATTAGATCTTGCTGTAAAACATGTGAATTCTTTATTTGCTTTAAATTAAAGCTGCTCTCCAAACTCTAATATGAATGAAGCATATATGTCTGTGTCACTGGCACAGAGGGTATTATCAACAGTTACATGAAGTTTTAATCAGTGACTTTGTCATGTTTCACTCATAAATGGAATGTGTAAAATGATCTGAATAGTGTTCTTATAATTACAGTTAGCATCATCTCTATTTGATCACTTAGGTATATTTCATGTAGTGGTAGTCTGTGGTTATGTGCAACTCGTTCACTGAATCATAGACAACAAGAAGCTTCGCTTTACCAAAAACTGAGCAAACCAAGCTTGTCATCCTGATTAACAAGTCTTTTTTTCTGAATATTTCTAATTAGTGGACACTTTAACTCCACTTCATGGACTTTAATTGGCTAGTGCAGAGTGTGTCTTACTTCAGTGTCATTGAAAGTAATAGAGATGCAGCCACCTTTTCTAAGTAAGAGTCACAAACTGTGGTTTTACATGAGGAATAGTTAATGAACTCTTCTAATACATGAGTTATTTAGGCTGATATCTTATTATAAAAGTGTCCTTAATATTTTCATAATTTGTGCTTAGAAAAATAACTCAAATTCAGGACAGAATTAAAAACTAGTAGCCTTACGAATAGGCACTATATCTTGAGTAGATAATGTAAAAGACGAAAGCATTCAGGAGAGTTGACTGATTATAAAGGATACTATTAAAAAGCATGACAAAAAAGTGTCTCTCAAAGTAGTGAAAAGACAAGAAATGGAGAGACACAACTATCAAATTTTAAAGGACATCTAACTCCAAAAATCAAAACATAACAAAAAAGCTAGCAGGGGAAGACAAAAGAATAGTGCAGGCATGTATGAATATAAACCATACGGATGGAGGCACAACATGAGTTACAACTGGCCAAAGATATTAAGCATAAGAACAAAAATATTATACGAAAATATACAAATATATTTACAGAATCAGGAAAGAGTAAAAGGAAAGTATAGGCTCATTGATTTTCGAGGAGGAAAGCACGTAAGTACTGAAAGAGAAAAATCTGAGGTATTAAATGCCTTGTGACTAGAGTTTTGAGAACACAACTAATTACACCATTGATTTTAACACAGAGATAGAAGCAAAAGCCACAATTGTTGAGCAAAGTCCGATTAAGTTTAAAAACAGGTCAATTAACTATCTTAGTATAAGAATATCCAAATTTACTGATAACAGTCTATTTTAACAGGAGTTAAAATAGAACAGAATCATTAAGTTTGGAAAAGACCTCTAAGATCATCAAGTCCAACCGTCAACCCAACACCCCCATGCCCACTAAACCATGTCCCCTAAGCACCTCATCTACACGTCTTTTAAATACCTCCAGGGATGGGGACTCCACTACTTCCCTGGGCAGCCTGTTCCAAGGCCTGACCACTCTTTCAGTAATGAAATTTCTCCTAATGTCCAATCTAAACCTCCCGTGGCACAACTGGAGACCATTTCCTCTTGTCCTATCACTTGTTACTTGGTAGAAGAAACCAACCCCCACCTCACTGCAACCTCCTTTCAGGTAGTTGTAGAGTGCGATGAGGTCTCCCCTCAGCCTCCTCTTCTCCAGACTAAACAATCCCAGTTCCTTCAGCACTCCTCATAGGACTTGTTCTGTAGACCCTTCACCAGCTTCGTTGCCCTTCTCTGGACACACTCCAGCACCTCCATGTCCTTCTTGTAGTGAGGGGCCCAAAACTGAACACAGTATTCGAGGTGCCAAGTACAGGGGCACGATCACCTCCCTGCTCCTGCTGGCCACACTATTCCTGATACAGGCCAGGATGCTTTTGGCCTTCTTGGCCACCTGGGCACACTGCCAGCTCGTGTTCAGCTGGCTGTCAACCAGCACCCCCAGGCCTTCTCCTCTGGGCAGCTTTCCAGCCACTCTTCCCCAAACCTGTAGTGTTGCCTGGGGTTGTTGTGGCCCAAGTGCAGGACCCGGCACTTGGCCTTGTTGAACCTCATGCAGTTGGCCTCGGCCCATCGATCCAGCCTGTCCAGGTCCCTCTGCAGAGCCCTCCTACGCTTCAGCAGATCAACACTCCCGCCCAACTTGGTGTCGTCTGCAAACTTACTGAGGGAGCACTGATCCCCTCATCCAGATTATTGATAAAGATATTGAACAGGACCTGCCCCAAAACTGAGCCCTGGGGAACACCGCTCGTGACCGGTGGCCAACTGGATTTAACTCCATTCATCACAAATCTCTGGGCTCGGATAACCAGCCAGTTTTTTACCCAGCGAAGAGTACACCTGCCTAAGCCATGAGCTTAGTTAATTGAGAACAAACTAATAGAAATATACGGAAAAGAGGCAGCTGTTAAATCATTGTCATTGTGGACTGGTTTCATGTTAGTCAGGCCCATGAATAAGGTCAAACTCCTAATTCCATCAGGGATAATTGAGAAACTGGAGATAGTTTCATCAACCATCAACCAATTAAACGGTCTAAGCATGGTTATCAGTGGTTTGCTGCTACCCTGAAAGGATATACAAGTGGCATCCCATGGATCTTTCATAGACATATTCAATCCTTCTGTTTATGATTTGAATGATGTAACACTTTTAAAAAAATGTGTAATTCTGGGAAGCTTGATGAGTTTCAAAGTTGATGCAGAAAACACACAAAAAAAGCTCATATGTCAAGCAAAACCAAACGAAAAAAGGAAATCCCAAATATGTAAATATGAAAGGGAAAACTGCTGGCAACAATAATGTTGTGAAAAAAACATTCCAGTTTATGCTAGCGTCCAAACTGATTTTAAGCTAACGATGATGTAGAATGAAGAGCAGATCTGTCAAGAAAGTACTGTCAGCAGTATTATCTGGAAGGCATGGGAGATAACCATTCTACCATACACAGCAGTGGCAGTGGCAGTGGCAAAGCACTGGATGAGGTGCTGTCTCAGGTTTTGGCCCTGTGCTTAAAAAATTGAGAGAATCCAGAAAAGAAATTATGACAAGGGACTTGAACTGTGGAGAAATGTTAAAGAATCAGCTTTGTTTTGTCTGGAAAAGAGAAATATGATGTGGGAAATGGTAATGGTGTTACAACTCCCACTGGAAGAAAGGGATCAGAAATCAGTCTTTCACCATTTGGAGCAGGTAGCTGAACAATCAGCTCAAACTGCAACAAAAACAGGTTAGGTGAGGAAAATAAAAACTAAATCAAAACAAAAAAAAAACTGTTATCATGCATCTGGCCAGAAGTCCAGTTAACCCAGTAGTCCATTTTCAGTACTAAGCATTCTATGTAAAAAATGTAAGGGCAGTTCCAGAGTTACTCTGCTTCTGATAGACTCCCAAATTTTTGTAAAAATCTATAGATAGAAAAAGGAAAAAATATTCTTATTTCAGGACTGCTTTAGCAGTGTACATCTGTATTTGCAATGATTGAGATAAACATAACCTGCCTTTTGCAAGGTAAGTGTGACTTCCAGACAGTGTACAGTCCTTAAACTGAAACTAAAATACTAAAATTTCCTTGGTTTGTGTCTATTTTACCAACACACTTTAACATTACCCCCTATGTAAAAATTTGCATTTTCGGTTTCTAAGAGATTCACCTTTGAGAAACACTTTAGCAACAACAGTTGTATGACTTCATTGTCAGCCTAATTGAGAAAAACATTGCACAGACTGCTCAACAAGTGGGACACATTTATGATAGTGGCAGCAATTCTAGAAGACAAACAAACAACAAAACCAGAATAAATCAGGAACAATTACCTTTCCGACTACAAATACTTATATAAGAAATATTTCAATTATTAAACTCCTAATTCTATTCTATTTTCTCCCAAACTCTGCACCACTCCCCTCAAAAGTGATAAATTTACCTATGAGGTAACACATAAAAGTAATCTCTTGATGCAAAACTTTTATTAATACAATAATTCTTTCAAAGGTCATTAAAAATGGTATTTCCTGTGTGCAATTAAGGAACAGCTTCTTATTTATATAGTACACTCATATAATTTTCTGCTTAGCCCAGCTAAGCAAAAGTGTTGCTCAAGCAAATTCCAGGCTGCTTGATCATTATGGAACAAACAATACAGTATCTCCCATCTGCGTTTCTTACTGTAGACACTGTTTTGCTTGAAAGCAGAGACTTTGCCAGTCCTACATTACAACACAAGATGCATTAGAGTAGCAAGGGATGTCTGCTTAAAGAATAATGATAGTAATAAGGAAAGATAATCTGAGATACCTCTATCTTCAAGAAAAAATAGGAGTTCCACTTACTGAGCACATCAATTAGAAGAAAGTTTCATAGATCCCACAGACTATAAATAAAATCGGCTAAAAAAATTGCTGGGTCTTTAGTAGGCATTCTTCAGTGAGTTACATAGACAAGCAAATATCAAAGCAAGCTCTGAATTAGCTAAATATTGGACTTTTTTTTAGTCAGGCATTTCTAAATTAATTACTTGAGAGACCTTTGTATATATTAAAAGAATTTGGGGAAGGAAAGGAAAGAATTGGTTCATTTAGCTTGCAAATGAAAGGGTCTTATGTGGAGGTAGAGTATAGGGAGAGAGGAAGGCAAAGGTGAGAAAGAAGCCCCATCCCCAAACCTTTTTGTGGGTTGCCCGAAAGACACTACAGTCGCCCCAGCCCTGTTCCTCTGATGTCAGTGAAGAAATTCTCAGTGACTCCAGGGCGTACTGGCCTGGACTTACATAAAATCCCTAGTTATGGTTAGATTTCAGACTAGTCTGAGGACTAAATTAGGCAAGTCAAGAGCAAGACTCCTGGAAACTTTGTTCTTAGAAAAGATCAAAACAAGGCTGTCCACCAATAATTTTGGCAAGATGAAGAGTCTTTAAACAACCAAAAAAGTAACTGTCTGTAGCATATATCAGAATTAAAATGTCTTCATTCAGTTCTGTTGAAGTGGTAGCAAGTGTAGAGTTCATTGGTTTCCAATGGCATTCTCTTAATCAAACACCATAGACTCCACTCCGCAATATACACCAACTCTACAAGACCAAAGGAATTAAAGACCTAATGATGCAAATTGGCAATGACTCAAGTTTTCAAAAGCATCTATGTTAATTAAACAAATAATTCTTATTGTCTTCTGAAACATATTTCACATAGCATCCTCTCAATTCTGGAAGACATGATCTGAGTATATACGCTTGGCTGGATTTTGGTTCAGGCATTATTATGTCATCCCAAATGAAGGAACCAATACCACATACACATCAGTATATTTTGGGTTTTCAACTTCTTTCAAAGACAGCTTTCTGTCAAGTCAATAATAATAATAAAAGACAAATAACCATCCAAGCTCATGAAAATATCTCTGCAGATTAGGATCTCATTTAGCTTTGATAAGAAATGGCATATAAAGTTTGCTTAAGTAGTGAGACTTTCAGACTTTCTGACACTTATCATTAAAAAATGAACTGTTGGATGAAAAAAGACAAACATGCACAATGTCAGGAAGCTATTTGGATTCCAACTTTGAGTTAATATTTCATTATTAGGGCTTGATCCCCTTTCAACAGGAAAAAATATTAATGGAGCATAGCATGTACATTATAAGAAGATTAATTTATTCAGGGAAAGATGGTAATGCTTAAGGAAGAGTGGGAAGCTGGGTGATGTTCAAGCTCTAAAAAGGCACTTGAGAGGATTAAAAACAGAGCCTGGTTAGTGCAGTTAGAGAACCTGTATCAAAGAATGTGGTAGTAATATACATGAGGGATTTTGAATTTAAGCCCAAATGAGATTTATGTTGTCATGCTCCTGTTTGTAGCAGAGTAGCTCCTACAGCACTGAACCAAAACCAGTGACCACTGATCTTTCCACTGGACAAATATTTATTGTCTCCTCCAGGATATTGGCTATCTGGAGTAATACCTGCTTTGTAGCTAGATAATTCAGGCATATCATGAGTCATCATCAGTGCCATCAAGAAGTCCGCTCTCCTGGGTCTGCTACAGGTCTTTCTGTCTTCCTCTTCCATCCATTTTTCTTTGTTGTACTCAGCTTTCTCATATCATAGAGTCATAGAATCACTAAGGTTGGAAAAGACCTCTAAGGTCATCGAGTCCAACCGTCAACCCAACACCACCATGCCCACTAAACCATGTCCCTCAGCGCCTCATCTACACGTCTTTTAAATACCTCCAGGGATGGTGATTCCACCACTTCCCTGGGCAGCCTGTTTCAAGGCCTGACCACTCTTTCAGTAAAGAAATTTTTCCTAATGTCCAATCTAAACCTCCCTTGGCGCAATTTGAGGCCATTTCCTCTCATCCTATCACTAGTTACTTGGGAGAAGAGACCAACCCCCACCTCGCTACAACCTCCTTTCAGGTAGTTGTAGAGCGCGATGAGGTCTCCCCTCAGCCTCCTCTTCTCCAGACTAAACAACCCCAGTTCCCTCAGCCGCTCCTCATCAGACTTGTGCTCCAGGCCCTTC
>VZTQ01012948.1:0-51593 GCA_013400755.1 Pelecanoides urinatrix | reverse complement strand
AGAGTGGCTTGGCAAGCTCCTCCGCCAGCTCCCTCAGTACCCTCGGGTGGATCCCATCCGGCCCCATATACTTGTGAGGGTCCAGGTGGCGTAGCAGGTCGTTAACTGCTTCCTCTTAGATTATGGGGGCTTTATCCTGCCTGCCGTCCCTGTCTTCCAGCTTAGGGGGCTGAGTACCCTGAGGATAACTGCTCTGACTATTAAAGACTGAGGCAAAGAAGGCGTTGAGTACCTCAGCCTTATCCTCGTCCTCGGTGGCAACGTTCCCCCCCGCATCCAATAAAGGATGGAGATTCTCCTTGGCTCTCCTTTTGTCATTAATATACTTGTAAAAGCATTTTTTGTTGTCTCTCACAACAGTGGCCATGCTTCCTGTACAATAAGACACCCCATTTTACAGAAAACCTTTCTGCACTGCAATTAATCCTTGCTGCCCTCCATCACCATCCAAAGCAAACCCTGATAATTTGTACTGTACACTGTCCCTTTCCCAGGTGTCAACAATACCAGATCTGCCCAGATGTAGAGCCAGTGAAAACAAAGACACATATAAAATCAAAGAAGCTAATTACTAGAGAAACACCTCCTATCATGCCTTTTGCCTCCCAAGCACAACCATTCAAATGTCAATGTGGTCACAAACTGCTCCTGACTGCCCCTCTTCCAGGGGGCTGCAACCATCAGACTCAGGGCTGCGGTGCTTCTCCACCCTTATTCCTGCATAGCACTCTAAAGCTCATCCTCAGTTTGCTGAGGGAGGAATAAATTCAGCAGGTGCTTACTAAAACATCTATGAATCAGCAACATATTAACCATGGTAGGACCACATTGCCAGAATTGCCATATGCTGTTGTAGAGAGTAGAGGGTAATAATCTATTACCTTTGCAGGAGCAAACAGAAAAATAGTGCTTCTGATGCCTGATCAGGAAAACCAAGACTACCTATCATCTGTTCACATTACTGACTACAATATCAGACTCTGAGCATCTGTATAGTTAAGAAATGAGTTTAGTTTACTTTTGTCTTTGTCTCAGGATATGCAAAACCAGATCCCTAATTATGAAAGGGCTTTACAACATTCTTACCAATTCCCGTGCTCTTGTCCTTGCTAATATAAAATGTTACCATAGAAACATAACTAATCAACAATCTTCTGTGCACTTCAGAAAACAATCAGTTCTGCTAAATTATTACTGTTTCAAATTAATGAACTGCCAGTCTCTCCTCAGTGGATGACTTTCTAGATAGTGGCCAATGAACCATTCACAAATACAGAGAAACCATATGCTCTTCCAGAACTGTTTCTTTTGTTCTGTCCACCAAATGTTTTAAAGCAAATAAACATTACCTAAATAAACAGCTCCACTCCCAAAAGATTAAATTTGCAGTTACAGAGGAACAAAAAAGTCCTCTGGGTTCCTTCTTTGAAGTCATGCATCTAGGTAACTGTTTAAACTGAGCCTCTACCAGTTGTATGGCTGTCTTTCACTCAGCCAGGGGAACAATGATGCACGTTGACGAGACATGTTGGTGGCGAAAAAAAAAAATAAGCTCAGTAAAAGGATGATAGAACTAAAATTCAATTCACTTTTCTTTGTTTCTCAGCAGATCCTTCCATACCTAAAAAACAGTAACTGTACTTACTTAACGATGACTCACTCACAGTAAGTCATCCTGAGAGTTTACTCATTTAAATGTAATGACAAATAACTGGTTGTGCATGAACCTTCCAGTTTGAGCATGCTTTAAAATCGTAGGCTAAATATTTTAATTCTGGCATGCACATGGAATTGTTTTGTGCAGAGTACAATAGTAAATCCCCTATCTCAGGCTAGGTTAAATAAAATGCTACTTTAAGAAGTAGGAAGGCAAAAATCTAGCCAAAAGCTATGTTTATAGCAACAGTGCTAACTCCAGTAATTACTGACTTTAATGTTGTAGATATTCAATGACTTTTTTATCTCTCTACTGTCATGATTTTAATTACAATTGGCAAAAATATTTATATTCAACATGTCAGTAGTCACTTTAGTTCTGTACAGATGATACGATACATAAATCTATATATGTGATACTAGCAGCATCACTTGCTTGGAGGAAAATATAACAAGACTAAATGGACAGCTACATAACCTAAGATAACATCTCAGATTTTGTATAACAGAATTCACAACTTTCCGAGTTGGACTTTACAACTGGCCTATCATGTTTAACAGCTACCAGTGTATCTACCTTCCTGCCTTTTTTCTTTGGAAAAAGAGAACAGACAACAGAAATTTCCCTGGAGCCACAGTGGTGGACTGCACAGACTACTGCTCTCATTCAGCAGACATTCCTTGTGCAATAGTCTATGTAAGTGCACGAGTAACTTCTGTTTCACTGCCCTCTTTTAGCGTGATCTGCAACCAGATAATTGTAAAATGAAGAGTTGTCCATAAGTCAACAAGGGACAGGAAAAAAAAAGGGTAGGAGAATAAAAGAATATTATTTAATAAGCAGTTGTGCAGAGGCAAAATTGAAAAATAAGGGAGACACAGAAAGGAGGAAGAATAAGTGGAAAGATTTGCAGATTTCAAAACTGAAACAGTCCAGTCATAATCAGCAGTTTTATTTATCTTAATGTGAAAGAAGAAACATTCAAAATTACCTCTTTCTAAAAAAACAATGTACTTTTGACAAAAACATTGTTCCATAAAAAGTAATGTGATCAGCTCCATTCACTATACTAACTGAACTGAAATTGTATCTCATCTGCAGAACAGCTGCTTTCAGCTAGGCCTACAAAAGCAAAACTGTCAAAACATGACAAATCTCGCTTTTGCTTGTTGACTTTCATTTCCAGTTTCTCGGTGCTGTTATATATGAGTTCAAACACTCCAGGAGGGCAACAAACGTTGATAGAACAGCTATTGGTTTTGAGATATATTTTATAATATGATTAACTTTTCTGCCATTCCTCACATTTAAAATAAAAAACATCTTTTTTTACAAAATTTAAGTTTTGAATCAAATTTATTTGCCTCCAAAAGGTGCTAGGCTCATCCATTTAAGTTGACCAAGTACACCCATTGAATGCTATATGGGAGACAGTCAAACTAAACGGTTTGTGAATTGCCCATAAAATAACCTCTGCTAGTTGGCAAGTACATAGCAATAGTAAAACACATTTGCAGAAATTAATGCCCTTCCCTCATGAAGTTAATGGGGCTCAACAGATACTGTTCACGTGGACAAAGCTTGTGAATGACTAGGAGCAGAGAAAAAGGAGCTAGCTCCTTCATGAATATTGTCTGCAATGAATAATTCAGTCAACTGTATTTATGACCACTCATGATGCAAATGTGCTACTAACCCTGATAAGCATTAAATTGCTTTCCCTTCCTACCCCCACCGATGGTCAGAGAATATTGATGAAGTCATATCCTGCAGCATTTAACATTTATTTAATTAGCAAATCCTCCACTTGCTAATTGCAGGGTTCCCCTCATGAATCAGGGTAAGAACACTTGCTCTTTAAATTCCACGGAGATTATGTAACTTCTCAGGTTTCCAATGCATTTCCAATGCACATTCACCAAGTTGAGCCAACTCCATCCCAACAGAGCAACTCTTCTCTTCAAAAAACTCGATTAAATGGGTAATGTGATAATCAATGACAAAAGTCCATTGTAGTATTTGAGTGTATTTATTCTTGAGTGTCACATTCATGGACAGAAATGGGATTCAGTAAACTGACAGGTGATTTTGGCATTAAATTCATAGCTCATGCCCCCAGCAAGCAAAAATGTAATCAAAAAGTGGAAAGATCGCTGTGGTAACTATCACTAAAAACTATCGCTAAAACAAAAACATGTTTTTAACACCAAAGCATAATCAGAAAGTCACAAGCTTGAGACCAACTAACCTGGGACCACTTCAGTTGATGGCTTAAGTTAGTGAGTTTCAGAGTTAATTCAATCCCTTGTATTTCAATTGCACTTGCAAGGTCACAAACACTGTCATCGGTTTTCATAGCCAGCACAGAAGAAAGAGTAACTCTCCACAGAATACGGTTCAGACTAATAGATATTTTGGAGTTATAAACTGAGGGCTAGAGTCTTACCAGGCGAACACAGAACATAATAAAAAGACTCATTAAATTCCACTGGTAAAGACCAGGAGGGACAGAGTCCAGAGCTGGTGTTGTTGCCTGCTGCTCTGCAACAGGCATCCTTTGTTTCAGAGCACAGAAGGCATAAAACGGTCTGTGATCAAAACAGTTCCACATTACAGCTGAACTGCTCTAAATGATTGTCTGGAGGGCCAAGTTGCAGACTGGAGGGTCCACTATTTGCTTTTTATGTCAGCCCATGGTAGAAGTCTATATTGCATTTAGGAGAACCACCAGGATAGTAGCTTATGTGCAAGCCTGTGTAGATAAAGTCAGCAAAGACTTATATGGTACATCAAAGTATTTCAAGCTCATCAAGAAAAAGCCATTAGCCTGGGAGAAAAATATGTGATGCTATAAACTTAGTTCTACTGCGAACAAAGGCTGAGAGCGGCCACTAAAGGACAGTATGTCTTATAAACAGTATGCCACAGACACATATGCTGGACGCTTTTTAATGTGGGCTGTAAGATAAACAAGGTTTGTACCAAGATTCCTAACTTTCTGTTTTGACTAATGAGGCATATAGGTTCAGATTTGCTGGATTTCATGAGAATCTAAAACAAATTCCCCATGCGTTTGCTGTGAAGCTTTCAGTAATTTCTTTCATATGCAATCAAATCTAGACACTCCCTTCATCTAGACATTCCAACAAACAAAAGAAGCAGGCAAGTGAAGCAATGTTGCAGTTAAATGCACCGTAAGCTTTCCACAGTGACAGTCACAACAGTGACATCCAGGTCAGCTGCACACAAGCATAGCATTTGAGCATTTGAATCTGTTCCACTGATTACTTCAGCCTTGCTAAAGGCAGCAAAAAACCAATGCTGTGTAACTCTACAAGTCAAGGAAAGCCATTGTTTCGGCTCTTTGCTGTTGCTTAAATAACTATCTGCAGTAAACAAACCAGAAAATAACAAATGGGACTTGCCTCCTTTTCCAGGCAAAAGAAACAGACAGACAGCTTCCATTTATCAAGAGATATCTTTCCAATGTTACAAGAATTGAAAAGAACCACAACAGATTTGAAATAATCAATTGCATTCTGTGTTGCTTATGGGTGCATTTGGCTGCAAAGCATTTATTGGTCTCTTTTCTCCCACATGGCAAGTACCCGTCTCTCAAAAGAGAAAGGCAGTAGGTGCATAAATTGGGATTTTCCAAGAGAAGAGTTTAAATTGCATCACACTTGCAGTAAAGGTTTGTACCCTATCAGTCCAGATGGACTCAGGTTGCTCTCATCACAGAATCCTCATGCAACATGATTGCCCTGGATCCACAACTAACACCAGGCCATGTTCAACAACAGCCTGAATCTCCTTTGGCTGCAGAACAGGCTGTAGCACAAGGAACCAGACTCAGGAACAACACACAGACACTGGGGTCTCTTCTCTCCTGCCATGGAGGTAGGCTTTCCAAATTGACAGGATGAACTAGATAAGTTTACAAGGTGAGAAGGCATCTACAAAGGCTAACAGAATATTGTGGTTTACACACAGAAATATTAAGGTGCTGAAAAAATAAATTTTCTCTCTAAACATTATTATTGTCAGAGTTTTGCATGTTTAGTTCCAGGCATCCAGCTATTAGAAGGACATGGACGAACAGGTGGGTTAGCATTTGAAGAAACAGACAGAAGACTACAGGTAACTCCTTTAGAAACAGCAATTTTTAAGAAAGAGGTACTAGGCTTGCAAAGTCAGGAAATTACTCTGGAACTTATATGATTAGCTGGTGTAAACAACAAATAAAATCAGAAATAATACACACATATTTTTACAGGGAAAAACCTTTCAGTTCACAAAGTTTAAACTACGTTAACATAGTCAAATCAGGATTGAAGCAGCTGTTTATTAACTACACACAAATAGCTAGCAACCAGTGAACTATGCTTTAAGGACACATACCAGCAATCCTAGCCACTTTTTAAATGCTGTGAGACACTTACAGACTTCTAAACATCCCTCCACAGAGGGGGGTCCCTTGGCACCCTTGGGGGAGTGTCCCTTCCTAATGTCCCCCAAGATGATGGCCCATAGCAGTAGTCAGTCTGACCACTGGTAGTTTTACCGCAGACTACTCAGTATCCTGCCTTTATGAGTTGAAAAATCTATAGCTGTCATTCAGCTAAAACAACCTTTGCTCCATCATGAATTAGTCTGTGCATCCCCTATCAGTGCGAGCAACCAAGCTGGTGCATACATGTGATAACTGCCACCCTTGGGACACACATTTGGACAGCCACAAGTCTGCACTGGATTAGCCCTGCCACACCACTGACTAGCTCCTGAAACAAGCTCCTCTCTTGTTTCTATAAATTTAAGTTGTAAAATAAGTGGTTTAGCATTAAAGATTTAAATTAGAGTATTACTTCTGCCTTCCTAATGTCTGTATGTTTTGAGCTCTAACTTTCTGTGAAATGTTTTGGTGTCAAAATCAAACCAGTAGAAAGATGTGAATTATGTCGTGTACACTGGATTCTCCTGAAGCTCTCTGCTGTTTGCTGCTGCAGTGACAGTTCTGGTTTCCATGGAATTGAGCAGAAATAATATTCAGTGACACAGTCAAGAGTTAAGGCATCCTTACAATACTGTTTTCCCTTTCAGCAGGGAAAAGCATGCAACCCAAATTATAAATTGAAAAAAAAAAGGGAATTTTCTCTCATGGCACTTTTTTTCCCCCTACCACACTGTCTCTTTGCAGCTGAGTAGCGTAGCTCATATATCCTCTCCCAGGACCACCAAACTTCAGGCAACTTGTAAACTGTTGGACCAGAGTATGTAGATATATTAGCCAAGTCTGTCATGCAGTATTATTGCTCTCAATTTATCAGAGGAGGGAACTAATTCTTAAGTGAATAAATACTTCCACTTCTGCTGAAATGTTTACAGTCCATGCTAACACCCTTTATTAACAGGGTTCCTTCAACTGACCAAAAATGAAATAATCATTAATCAGTTCAAAAAGACTTCAGCACTTGTAAATCAGTGACAAGTACTATTCAACTTAAGTTCCTCTATTCACATTTAACCCAAAGTGAGATTTACACCAAGTGCTTTGTAAGAAGAGACTAGAATGCAACTAAATACTTGTATTTCTTTTTTGGAATTGCTCTTCTTCCCAAAGAATGAGATTATGAATATGAAGACAAGATATTCCGCTTCATGGCTTCAGATAAGACATCGGAGTATTTTACATTTCACCTCCTACCTGTAAACACAACAGTATTTGTTATTATTTGGGGGCATCCTGCTGGAAGCTATAAAGTCAGCCTCCTTTTTCATCCTTAGCAGCCCACACAGATGATTGTGGAGACATGATGGGTGGCACAGAGGAGAGAGCAGAGCAATGCACAGCTGCCATAGGCTTCTGGTCTAGCTCCTTTACCTCTTGTACCTGCCAAACCATTCCCTCTCTCCAGCCTTGCCAATGTTAAATCATGAGCATTTCTGAGCAAGGAACACTTAAAAGTCATGTGCTTCCATTCAACAGAGACCAGGTCAGTCATAACCAAAATCTGCCACATTTTAATTGTTTCTTCTGCAATGTTTCCAGCATTATTCTTCCACATGAGATTTTTTTTTATGAGTGTTTCTTTCTTTAGTATAAGAGACTGTTGTTCAAAGAAACAAGCTACTTCAGATGAGAAGGGCAGCCACTGGAAACAAGGGAGGCAAATTATTGCTATTTGATTTGCTGACCAGAAAGAGTAAAATGGAAACAGTGGGTTTTCACAGGACAAGTGTATTTTTTTCAGTTTGGAATGATGTGTAATCCTGGTTAAATACAGCTTGAGGTTGGAAGGGAAGTTGTAACCTACTTTACTGAGATGTTCTGGAATAAGTTCAGACATTAAAAAGGAAAATTTCTTCCCTCCCTTTCCTTAAAAACCGTTCTGCAATAACCGGCCCAACTTCGGGAATACAGCTTTGTGCTAAATAAGGCTATTTATGCCTTACATAATATTTGCACAGAAAAATGAACTGTACCTTTAAAGGACAGAAACTAAAGTGGAGAAGTATCAGGAAAATTCTTTCCTTAAGGCAAAGCACCTTTCAGAAGGAGAAATTAAATAAAAATATCACTCCTGCCGGTGCACTATCTCCAGTTATGGCAGTATTCAAGCTCATAGCAAAGTGAAGGAATCTATTTTTCTTCCTCTCATCCATTCATTTGGCAGGACAGGGTCAAATTTGCTCTTATATGTGCAGCATTACTACACTGTACCACAGCTCCATAGGTCCCCATCCTGCAGTTCGAACCACACATTTATGCAACCCAGCACAGACTCAGGAATTACGAGAGTTTGAAAGGGCTGAATTGGCCACCCCAAGAGATCATTTGAATAACTGGAACTTGGTTGTCATTCTTCTACAGCTTGTATGAAATTTTTAGCTATCAGTGGGAATGAGAAAATATTTTTCGGGAGATAGAACAACCTGATTGCAAACTCACAGGAAAAAAGCAAACAAACAAGTGATTGAGGAAACTAAGAATAGTTGTAATACCTGAAACCACTTTTTTTTTCCTTCTAATAGGCCAGATTCCAGTTCTGAAAATATTTCAATTGTAAAGAAAGCATATTTTTTAAAAAAAAAAAAACAACTTAGAGTTGCATGAATTCTTAAAGATTGTGCAAAGTATTACCTGACAAATTACTCTCCAGTGCTCAAGAGCAGAACAGCTGGTGTGGACTGGTCACAGAGTCAACTCTGGCAGTTTCCTCCGGTTGTAGTTGAATCACTTCAACATAGTTTAGCATGGGACTTCAGGTAGAGTGCATATGTAACCATAGCCTGTCAGCGTGACAGCCAAAGATTTTCATGGTTTTCTACAGCATCCAAGCACTCCAGAAATCAAAGAAAGTTTGGCCATCCCCTAAGAAACCTTGCAGATTTTCTACCTAATGCTGCTACCAGCAAAGCATTTGCATAGGCATCTCAACTGCATTCTTAAGGTATACCTAAAAAAGGGGAGCAGGAGAGGAGGGTGTGGGTCTTTCTCCTGCCTTTCATTGTTAATTTGCATTTCCTTAGCATGAACACTATTCCCTATCTCTTGCATTGCCAATTTAAGATGTTGGACACTTGATGCAAATCTATTCGAGTCAATATAAAAACAGTGACCAAGGTAGAGGTCCTGGCTCCATCTGCAGCATCTCATGGTTCCTAAACCAGCCCTCTGACATCCATCCAACAGATCATGTGCTTTTGTTCCCCAGTAAAATCCCATCATAATTAGTTTTTGATAAATCAAATGCCAGCCTTAGCAGAATGTAATAAGCAACTAAATAGCTTATAATGCTTTAGTTGGCAATTATATAGATTAAGGGCAAGAAATGGTAAAAACTCTGACATTTAGACCATTTTAAAGGTTGCTTTAAGGTCATTCATAATGGAGTTTTCAGCCATCATGAACGTTAAATATAACAATATTCACCTTATAATCTGGAATCCACAAAAGTTAAATGCAATCTAAGGGACAAATTTTGACAAAGAATTCCTTATTTCAGTTTCCTTAAACAGTTCCTTTCCACTCGGGGATGTATAATTGGGCAATCACTGTATGTTGACATGACAACCTAGTTTTCTTAGAGGTGACCTAGAACACGGAGTGTCCTGGAATTTCACTGAGGCATTGCATGATGTTTTCTGTACATAATTATCTCAAACTGCAACTCTGGGAAATTATCCATTCCCAGGGCAGTGACAAGGGGCACAAAAGCAAGGACTCCATTGCAATCCGACCTGGGCCAGCATAGTCTGATGGTGCACTGAGCACGTAATGTCACTCAGCACGGGAGGCACATCACCTCACCGTCAGTCAGCTCACAGGGCTGAGTGAATGATTTGGGCATCCACACTTGCCATTTCTTTCATCAGGTCCCCTGACTGCAGGTACTCCATGTAATGCAACATTTCTCCTATTCTTTTTAACAGCAACACGCACATTTAAAAGAGCATCTCAGGCATTTTACTTTGGGCCGCCCCACAGTGTCGCAGCATCGCTGCGCTCAGGGCCGCTTCCACAGCAATGCAATGCGTGTGTCCACGGCTCACCCGAGGCTTGACTGCCATCAGCTGCTGCCCAGAGAGCTGCTGCGAAAGCAAGGATCTGGTGGGGAGTGGAGAAAATACATCTCCAGTGACTCGCTTCCTTGATAAGAAATAAGAAAACTGTCACTTAAATTTTCTCTCCATTGGATTTTAGGGCTGTATTCATCCTGCTTGGTGAAATTGCCTTCAGGATCACCAGTCAGCTAGGCTCTGGGACAGCTGTCACAGTAGCTTTTTTCCCTCTGGCAAATCTGCCTGTGTTCAGGCCAAAGCTGAGGAGACTCATGGCTGTAGTTTGTCTACTTGGGCTTGCCACATCCTACATGGATCTGTCAGCTAAACCACTCTGGAGACTGATTCCTAATCTTTTTCAGTTAAAGTGAACTGAATTAGCTTAAAGCATTTAAAGAAAAAATATTTGTCCATGCATTCATGACTGTTGGCGCTCGAGTATTTTAACCATATCCACTTTAGAAAGCTTCATCTCTTCAGAAAGATTGCTCAGTAGCTCACAGCCAATTATTCAGGTGCTTTGGTTACTTCACTGGCTTTTCTTCTAATTTCTTTAGTCAAATTTCTAGTGTCATCGCTGACTAGCATGTCGTCCAAAATATCTGAGAGACTGTCTAGCTCTTCCGCAGATTAGTTTCCTATGACAGCTGTCATGATGTTAGTTGCTCATAACTGCAGGGAAAATCGAACTGTCACCGCTATCTGTGGGATATCCTGAATAACCTATTGTGAATAGAAGTGAAAATAGCCTCCTACCTGCATATAAAACCCAGAGATTCCTTTTCAAAGACGGCATTTGACCCAAGCTGTACTAGAGCCATTTCCACAAAATGTCAGCTGTCAGGAAGCCATCATCTGCAAATCCCAAAGCTAAGCCCAAGTGCTCCTGCCTATTTGGAGGAGAGCTGTGGGTCCTTAGCACGGACCTGACCCCATGTCCAACAGCTGTTACAGCGCTCTTTGCACAGATGCCTTCTGCCCACAGAAAATGCCCACTGTACCAAAGCTGGAAACCTGAAGCTGCTAAACACCATCACTCACAACAATAATTAATCTCGTAATCACCAGCTCAGCTGGCTGTAATTGTCAATATATTGTTTTATGAGCTTCCATTGGCAGGAAATGAATGATTTCTATCTCCTGAAAATGAAATGACTCCCCGGGTACAGTACAGGGATTATTTATATAGAGAAGAATAAATCATAATGAAAGTGGCAGGAAATGAATAAAAGGACAATTCTGCTGGCTGAGTGTCTAGAGTCGAAACTCCTATTTGAAGCAGGTTTCAAGGATTTTCTGTACTAGTTTAGTTATTTAACCCTAGCTCCAACTTTAATGGGTACTGATTTCTGTTTGATTCAGATATGTTAAGTGCCAGGCCATTTGTGCCATCAGAACGCAACTATATATCTAATTTAGAGTAAAGAAAACTGAAATAAATAAATCTGTAAACTGCTACAATCTTCCAGCAATATATAAGGTTATGAAGAAAAAATATCTGGTCATTCTGCACTGTCAAAGTTGCCCATTAGCTGCACCACTCTGCCAGGGATGTAGGTACAAAGCAAACAGTAAAACTAAGTATCTTTTAGGAAGCATCATTTATCTGCTAGTGAGTGGTATTCACTTAAAAAAATGAAATTACCAAGTGAAGTGGCACAATGAGACAAGACTCACAATAGGAGGAAAAATAAGATCTGAAGCTGAAACCTCCAATAGAGCTGGATGAGAAAGCATCTTTAGAGGTGCGAAAACTTTACCATTTGCTTCACTTCCTCTTATATCTCACAGATAAAAGCAACAGCAACATCACCTCCCATATAACATAAGTGCAAGCAAAGGTGTCTTTTTTAGCAGATACAGTGGATAGGGAGAACAATATGACTGGGCCCAAACTTGGCATGCCAGTTTTTCCATAAGAAACAGAACTGGCACTTGAGTATGTATTTGTTTTTTCTTTCTTACATGTAAATAGATTTATGCAATATTTTGAAAGGAGAACAAAAGTATATTTAAGTCCTCTTTTCCCTTAATTCTCTTGCCTACCAAGCTCATCACAAAACCTTTTATATGTTGTAGTAACACACTATTTCAATGTTACTTCAGTGCAGTTTGGCAGAGTTTTTCTGTGATTTTGAGTACAACAGCCATTCTGCAAAGTAAGTGACAGTACATGGAGATCAAATGCCAAAACAACTTCAAGGTTTCTCTCACGAAGGGACCAGCCTCTAGAGAGGAGTTGCACAAGCTGATAGACCTGCAGATGGGCACAGAAGTATCCACTGGTCACGCAGACACCTTGGGAAGTCCTGCAGGCTCCTTCCCCTGTGCAGATACTCTTGCAGTGTCCCCAAAAGTCTACATGGAGCTCACCAGAGAAAAGAAGTCTAAAGCAAGAATTTATTTGCTGCATACATTAGAATTCATTTTGTTTTATTTTATTGTTTTTTTAAGTGGTGAAACAAGGTTTTACTTCAAGGTTAAACCACTTTAACAGCAAGGCAGAAACAAAAGCGAAAACCAGTTTCCTACCCCATTAGAGCAACTAAAGACTGGTTTTTCCCATTGACCTGTCTCTGTGCAAAAGCTAAAACTCATCTACAGAAATACACACTTCTAAATTACCACCTTATCTCAAGGAGCAGCCATATGTTCTGGAGGTGAAAAAGCAGTTTGCATGGTGCATACTGCAGAACTATTCAGAAAGATATGTTTTGGTTTGGTGACTAGTACAGTCTGCCTGCTCTCCTCTGTCTTTATATTTAAAGCATTATTTTAAATTATATAGCATGAATTCATCCTCCTGTGTCCTCAGTTCTTCCTTATAGCTTTTCCCTCTTTTAAATTTAATACATTTTCCCCTTTTTTTGCCTTCACAGCCAAGAACTGAAACAATTCATTTCACAGCAATCCCTTCTCACTGCTTTTCTAATACCCATGCGTATTACAACCTCATCCATCATTGTTTTTAGAGAGTCAGCTTTTTAATCAGATCTGTATGTATATTGGTTTGAGCATGTGGCAGTTTAATTACCCTCTTGAATATGTGAAACACATCTTTGTCATATCTACTTATATCTGAAGAGAGCCATCCTATAACACTAATTAAAGAGGGATGATGACAATTTTTCCATACTCAAATTATGTCCCATCTGTCTAGTCATCCTCATATTCACTCTCTGGATTAATTAAGGGTGGGGAAAGGTTGTTTCCCTGGAGTTTTGCCTAATGAAAAAGTCTGTTTTAATGAAGAAACATACAAAATCCCTTTCTTCTCATCCCAGAGTAAAGCACATAGCAAAGTAGAACAGAGTCCTTCGTTTTTCTGCTGTCTGATCAGGTAGTCATATATTGCACGGCATCAGGAGTTGTGTTTATGCAACGGTTTACTGAAGCTAGCAGCTGGTCTGAAGGGACACACAGCACTGTCAGCAAGTCACAGCTAGACACTGTGACCTGATATCTGGACCCAGAGTAAAAACCAATTTTGTGTTAATAATATGATTAAAGGACAGAGTGATATAGTACCAAATGGGTACAGTGTGAAAGCACACCAGTTTTTCAGTATTGTCTTTTATCAGCCTGAGAGTATTTTGCCCATAGACATTTTCTTCAAGTATTTGAGACATCTAGGTAAAATACAAAGCCTTCTGGGTCTTGCCTAGTCAGAAAAGTTTTAAAGAATTTATTCTTATTAATGAAACTGGTTTTGCTTCTACCTAAACCTAGCTGCACAGTTCCTGTTCATTTTTAAGCGATTGTACCTCCAAGCAGAACTCTCAAATACCTAAACCATTAATTTTCATCTAAATAACAACTGCAAGCTCTTAACACAGGGAAGGATGGAAAGCCCTGATGAGTCAGAACTGTGTGCCACCAGCGAGGAAGGGGCGTTACTTGTACCAGAGGCTGTCACACCCACACACGATTCACAGCACCAGCTGCCGTCACATGCCGAAAAGTGAAAAATTAGGCAGGAGAAGCAATGTCAGCAAGGCCTGGACTTCCCTGGCCCTCATTACAGGGGTGGGCTGAGCGTGAGAATCAGTTTGATCCACTCCTACCTTAAAAGCTTTTCCACTGCCGCTGGAGTGGTCCTCCGGGCTTTTTCTTATTTTTTTCTTTTTTTTTTCCTTCCCTTTGCTGAGACTGATGACAGAGTCCTTCGCTCAGAAGAATGTGCTGCCACTGAAGACTTTATTAGTTCCAAGGATGGTGGTGCTTTTATTATCCTCATTTTCCCCTGTTTATACAGGACACCGCAAATATGCTATATGAAATTAGTTTATAGAAATGACTGCATAGTATTAATTTAGGGTCATCAATTGCTGAGTCTATTCTGATCCTCTAGTTAGGCTAGGAGGTAATAATGGCTATAAATCTACATGAAAACGAAGCAGCTAACTATTGAAACCATTAAAATAGATTTCTTTAATAGCCATCATATTTCTTTGTCATTGTTCATATACACTATACAAACTTAGTTTTCTTTTCAATATTTCTTCCTGCCTAGTCTACATTGTTCTATTTTTTAATTCTCTGGCCTAATACAAAGCTAAACAAGGTGCTTACAAACACTTTACACTTCAATTTACAGATTATCTGCCACTTGCTGCTCCATTTTCCAAACTACAAGATAAAAAAAATACAGCTTCCCATATATAAAAGATTATTTACATTTATTTTTTTCTTATGTGAGTGTTGAAGCTCATAATTTTAATGCCTTAAAATAAAATTTTCTAGGGAAGATAAGAAACTCAAACCATGC
The DNA here is from genome assembly GCA_013400755.1 of Pelecanoides urinatrix. Taxonomy (NCBI): domain Eukaryota; kingdom Metazoa; phylum Chordata; class Aves; order Procellariiformes; family Procellariidae; genus Pelecanoides; species Pelecanoides urinatrix. The sequence continues at coordinate 36,606 of VZTQ01012948.1, read as the reverse complement.
TGAATCAGAGAGGCAGCCTGTGGCTAGATATTTCAGCAGTTGCTACAGCAGTAGGTTAAAGAAAGCATTCTACATTCTCAAAATGTCATTTTGGTGAGTTTTTTTAACCTTGAGTTACTAACAGCACTACAAGACCATAATTACTGAGGCACAGAGATAAAAATATTTCTCCTGTTTTCCAGTTTTTTTACTTTGCATATTTGTCACCATTGTATTCTCACTATTACGTTTCACATTTCTCTCACCATTTTTTCCTCACTTAGAGCTCAACAGTCACTGGTTCTCCCATAACCCTATTTAATTTCCTATTTTGTCTTTGTGTGGTCTCTCCATCTCTAACAAACCCTTGGATTGTTTTTGATCTGGATCAAACTGCCCTGGAAAGAAGATGAACTCTTCTTTAAGTGAAATGACAGAGCCTTTCCCACACAAACATGCTAGCTTACTCCTGCATGAAAATCCTAGAAAGAAAAAAAAAAAAACCAAACAAACAAAAAAACCCCAACAAAAAAAAATCAGCTTCTTACTTCTGTCAATCAAGGGATATACTCTAAGTACTTCAAATAACTCTTCCAGGCATGCTCAAATCTGCTACCTTTTCTATATGCATAACATTTTGTGCCCTTGCACAGTAACTCTTACTTACAGTTTAAAGTGCTGTTTTCTCCCACACAGCTCTTTAAATAATCAGCATCTCACATTTGATATTTTTTAGGCTTAAGTCACACAATTAGATTCATTAGAACACTCTATAGACTCCTAAGGATTTTGCACCTGGCCCGCTGAGTAAGAACACATTCTTTAAGACATTAAAAAGTTCTGGCAACAAGGATACCTGAATTTCAGTAAGAAATTGATATTTGAGTCCTTAGAGAAATATTCTCTCACTAAGTACTGTGAGGAAATAAGCTGATTTAATATTGGATCCTATTTCTAATATTCTTCCTTACCTCCAACCCAATTCTACAACATGTTTTTACACCTTACAAAAGATGTTTACAAGTAATCTTTACAAGATTTTACCTATAAGAACAAATAATAGCTGGAAAGTTATAGTGAAATCTCAGCTTTGACTTTGAAAGAAATAGCAGCATTAGCCAGCACTGGAAAAGAAATATGAAAAGGAGTGGCTTCACTTGCAAACTATGTTTTAACTAGTCCATCATTATAAGCATTTCCATGAATTTAATAATAGCACCAATATCCAATATTCTGAACTTAATGTAATAAATGAAGGGTGATCACATTACCCAGTTTTAAAAATTGCTTTACATAATGTAATCACTTACTTGCTCTAATTTAATTTCACTTTACATCGTTTAATAAATGAATGCTGATCATTTGACATAATTGAATAAGTAGTTCAGCTCATTCTCTGTACTTCTTAGATCACAAAATAGGCTGCTTTTTTGTCATCTTCCAGGACAGTATTGTGGGATTTAAGAGTTGAGTTTCATTTCTCTTCTCAGCTTCTTTATTACCTAGTGTAATCCCACTCTGTAAGAAAGAAGCTAGCCCAGCCCTGCAAGCTGAATTTTGAAAAAAAAATTACTTAAAGCTGATGGTCTAAAATCCAGAAATTCTAGACACTCTTCCGTTTTCTGTGAAGTCAGTGAGTCCAGACACCACAATGACTTTCCCCATCTCCTCTCCAAAGTAGGCAGGGAAATGCTTACAGCTCTTTGGAATACAGAAAGGTAGAAAACTGCACCTCCTTCCACTTCCTGCACACCTGCCAAAATCAGCATGACTGTGCTACTGAAGTTCCTCTGGAAATACACCACAGCCCTCAGACCACCTTGAGCCTAATGAACCTTGAAAGTCTCTCTGAAGCACAACAGAGCCCTGGGTATTTTTGGAGGCAGGTAGGTTTTCAGAAAGATTTATGAAAATACCTGGGATTCAGTGGTGGACTTCTACAAATGAGGTCCCAAAGGCCACCACACCAGTACCACCGTGCTTTTTAGTGACTGGCTCATGATCACACAGAGGCTGTGAGGATGGAGGAATGAAGCTGTCTCAGACTATCAGTCTAATGACATTACTCTGTTGTAAATGAAATATGTTATATGTAGGTGCATGTTAGCAAGAAAATCTTGCTTGTCTCCATACCACAGGCTGTGTGAAGACTTGAGGCCAGGTCTCACCTAGTATAAGCTGCTTCAGGTCTTCCATTACCAGAGAAGGTGAAAATCTTCTCTACTTGGAGATGCTATGTGCAGAAGCTCCTTCTTAGTTATCCTAAAACAGCTGTCCTAAAACAAACTTAGTCCAAAAGAGCTGTATGGGAATCTCTTCCAAAACAGAAATGCTTGAGAAGAGCTGTTGCTTTTCCCAGCATCCCTTCCCCATGTACACAAATCTTAAACTCACTTCCACTAGGCAGAAATTAGTTATGGTGTGCCTGTGGATCTAGTAAATAGTAATCTTAGACTTCTCCGCCAATGGAAGTGTAAGTTCCTGTTAATATGCCTGAAATGGCTTTTTAAAGACAACAACAGGGCAAAAATCTTTGGAGGGTTGGCTTAAATATTGCATTGTTTAAACAGTTGAGTGAGTTCCTCACTCTTTGAAAGGGATTTTCTCAGACTGTGATTACATTTCTCTTTTTTTTTTTTTTTAACCTATAATCCAACAAAGTTTCAAAACTTTTTTCATTAATTTAGATGCAAACCTCATATCTTCACTCACAAAGCTGAATTCTGGTGAATCTTCTTAGGAAGCAACACATAAATCAGTGTAAGAAATTAACAGTTTGAAGTCTAATAAAAAGAGGCATACTGACTGCATGTGTTGAATTATCAGAAGAGATATTAGTTGACATGACTTAAAGACAGATGAGGAGTTTCCTATATGCAAGTCTCTTGGACATTTCCAATGGTTTACAGCTACCATCTGAAGCCTCTTTAATTAGAAATGAACTTTTTTGAAAGAAATCATAATTCTCACATGCAATGACTAGTTTCAGCATTTTCGTTCAACCCAAGTCTATGCAGGGCACAAAAGCACTCACAAGTATTATTTCTTACAATTAATCACCTATAGCTACAAGCTGAATAGCGATCTTTTAACTTACTGTTATAGAAGGTTCCACAATAATATCTGTGTACGGTCTCCATGTAAATATGCACACCTATACACATAAATTACATGCTGTATATTCGAACATTCTGTCTTTGAAACACACATAGGTGGTTTTGGAAAGTATTTTCTCTAGGAGTACATATAGAAGATGACAAAATTGAAAGGAATACATGAATGGCTTGATTTAAGGATTTATTATTGCTCCTAGGTTCTCTCCAGAGCTACAGCCTCCTGCTTTAATCTTTCATGCCTTAAGCACAAGTTTAATCTTTCTTTTGTAAACCAGCAGTATAATTTTTCAAAAAACTTGCTGTTCACTTAGCTTTAGCAACAATATGGATGTACCTTGTGTTGACTTGTTTAGCTTGTGCAACCTTCTCCTCTTCCAGCATCCCCACATGGATTTAACTATGTGTTCATACAAATTCTGTGCCAGGCAAGTACAGCCATCTTCCTCCAGTTTTAAGGTGTGAAACTGCAAACAGGTGTGCTCCTGGTTAGTTTCACCTGTTTGACTTTTCCTGACAAAATGAAGTTATTCACTTGTACAGCTGTTTTTAGAGCTGATCCCCTTAGGTATTAAGTCAGTACCTGAAATATTTAGCTTTTCCTCTGCTGGAGAAGATAGATGACATCACTCTTCATTACAAAACAAACTTCCATGTTATATCAGAGCAACATTGAGGCAATTAAACTCACTGTAGGAACTTTCTGAGTTCTTCAGTAAAAGTACATATCTATATGGAAAACCAGGTTATGTTTCCACGGTGATTTACAGTATACAGCAGGCAATAACAGAATGCTTATCTTCTTGAAGATACAGTTATTTTCTTAAAAAAAAAAATGGAAAAGGTAAAAGGGAGCCCTCAGGATAAAAACTGATTTCTGAACCTAAAAATATTAACAACAGATGACATGAAATCTTTCATCTGCAATGCTTCAGACCAACTAAATGTCACCCTGGCAACTCTCTGGCTCTCAGAAATGTGCTCGGAAAATGTTCCATTGCTTTGAAAGATCCATTTGGCTCAAGGGACAATCACACGCAATAGGATTTCTTCCTGGTGTTTGAAGTAGCAGCAGCCAGATATTGGCAAAGGTCTTACCATTGGTGTTGCTCTAAGGAAAATACCCTGTTTGGCAAGAAAAAAGACTTAGCTCTTCCACATAATCTTTTCTAGCTGGTGGAGATCACTCAACTCAATTTCTAAGAAAAAACACACAGCATAACACTACAACCTCCTGCTTCATTGCACAGGCAAAAAAAAAAACTTACCACACTATAAAAGCCATAATTTCAATTAAAGCGTAACTTTAAGTGATTTAATGATATCTATGGGAGGTAGGCAGGCATTGAGTCTTCAATCATCTTCTAGCAAAGCCCAGATCTTTCTACTTTGTATTTGTGATACAGAATTGAATTTTAAACTGAAAAGACAATAGAATTGATGAAGGACAACTCATAATACCAGAATCTGGATTATTTTCTGCTCAGTTAGATTTAAAATAAGCCATCATTCACGCAGCAGGGCAGGGAGGGGAGTAGAGGCAGAAGACTCCTTCTAGGGAAAAAAGACAGAAAGAAGGAAAGACAGAAAAAGACAGAAAGACAAATGGGTACACAGAAAGACAAATAAGAAACAGTATAATTTCAGCATGCTCACCATCCGGAAAGGTGAAGGAGTCAGAAAGCAGCAATCAATTTCAAAATGGCCATGTTGTAAAGCTGCAGCCAGTGCACTCTGCCAAGTTTGGTGGTTCAGTCCAAGAGAGGCATACCAGAAAGAGGTTGTTAAAGGGCTGCAATGATGACTTTTACTTTTCAGTAATAATTTTGCCTTTCTGACTGTTGTCTTCTACGAAGAAAGGCATCACAATGAAATCACCAATTCACGTATGGAATATATGGGTTTCAGTGTACTCTGCAAAAGAGTAATCACAGAATATATTTCCAGCTTTGCACTGGACATCAGTTTCTCCCCTTCAAACCCAAAGCAATACAATTTTCAGAAGTGTTGACGGTAAGTCATCTGTTGCCTGCCTATACAGCTGCTTATTTTTACAGATTATGAAAAGCATCTGGAGATCCTTTCAGAATGAAACATGCAATGTATAGATTACAATAGTACCCAAGAATTTATGTATCTTATAACAGAGAAATACACTGCAGTTGCTTAAAAATAACACCATTTTTATTTCAAAAGAAGTTACTCCTGTCCAGAAGTAACAATTCAGAATAAAACTGCTCAAGTCAACACAAGCAGAAAGGGGTAATAAATCTACTGTTTTGTCTAGCAACTCTCTACCAACAACCACTTCTATCTATAGTAGGTCTGTCTCATGCATCCTCACACTCTCCCCTTTGTTTTCACGAGGTTTAAGATCTGATCTTCCAGAGATACATTTAGTATGCAGGAGAAAAAAATTATTCCTAAAACTCATTTCTTACAGTTAACTCCCAGAGATTTTTTTTTTATTTCATATTTATCTTATAATTTTCTTTGTACAGTAAAAGTAGAGGGAGCCATCCATGACCTGGACTTTTAGCAGACTGGAGAGTAGATGAGGACATCCACATTAGTAATTCTCCTCTTTAACCACCTTGAAATTGTTTCTTTCCACTTAGTAGTGAAAAATATGGGCATTCCTCTTTTTAAAGAGATTCTGGCTCAGAACCTGTGAAGGAAGTTGTAAGGGATAAGAATTGATCTAAGAAAAATATGTCCCTTAAGAAAGGCAGGTGGTAAAAAGGCACTAAATCCACTCCACTCTTCCACCTTTCTTTCTTCAACAAACTCAATTTCTTCCTGGGCCACTTGCTGTCACTTCAGTTTCATTGCATCTTTGTAATGTCATAGCAATAATGTCTTTGCATCACAAAACATTTATGTGCCAGGGTTCCAGAAAGCCATAAAGACCCAGCTTAACTAGACAAATTTTATTCACTGCCACATGCATCCCATGTCAAGCAAACTGAAATAAGTGTTTCCTTCTATTATGTTACTTAAAGACACAGGTATTTCCTTTTTTACTTTGGAACATTCCTTCTTTTTTGGAAGAATTACTTACTCCGAATGAATTAGTTCTTTTCCTTTATCTAAACCAAGGTCTTTATATTTTTTATGAAGCAGCCTTATAGTATATTTCAAGTTTTGTTTCCACATAGTTATTAATAAGCCTGCAAGAGCTGACCTATGTCCTCTGATTTTTTTTTCCCCCCATGAAAATCAGTATCTGGTGATTTGGGATCTGAAATTTGTCACAAAGTACCTGACATCTGGTAGAAAATTTAAAGCAATAATGATTTAGCTGACTATTGCTTCAAGTGCTAAATGAGTTGCCCAGTCCAGTGGTTTTTGTGACCCAGGTGGTTTCCTTGTTCTCAGTTTGGCAAAGCCTAACATGGTGCCCTTGTAGGCCCTGGAGATTCCCTACATACAGTTACCAAAGGATGCAGCTGCTGCAGTTCCCATTCACAGGTCAGTAGCGAGGCTGAGAGCATTCCCCAAACAGAATGCACAACTATGCACTGCACAGTCCAACACAGGTAGAGCAGAGACTTTACCAGCACCCCCCTAAACACCAAAAACACTGACATAAGCAACAATATGGATAGTCCATACCCTGTCCCTTTCAGCACATGCAAACCAGAATGAGACCCACATGGATAAGAAGATTTAGTAAGAGTAGGGCAGACGTACCTTAAGAAAAAGCAGCACATTGTTGTTGTCATTCAAGCATGCATATGACCCCACGTAACTTTTCGGGAAAGGATAATTGACTCATTTCTTGCTTTGGCATAAAATAAATTAATAAATACAGACAGACTTTCTTCTTCCTCTTTAATTTGGGAATTGCTTCTGTGCAACTCCTGAGATAACTATACCACCTGCTGTATGTCATCTTATTAGTTACTCTGCTGCTGTTAAACATCACTTCTCCATGTAGATTGCACCCTCATGCCACTTCAAAAATTGGCATTTATTTTCATGGAAGAATAAAATAGTTTTTAAACCAGTGTTTAAAGGAAAAAAAAGTGTTAAACTTCATCCAAAGGGCTTCTTTTAGAAATACCAAAACATTAAATACAAGTTTGAAGGTGGAGGTATCTACTCCTTAATTACTCTTCAGGATTTTAGTACAGTTAAGATTTATTCCAAAGGTTCAGGTCATGACCTCACCACACATTCCCCTGAGCAAGACATACCTTTACCTACCATTTCCCCCTCACTCACACACCGCAGTTTCATGTTTGCACATGCTGACAACCCTCCCCTCCCTGCTGTGACTTCTAGCAGTTGAGTTCCTCAGATACATGATGCTTATCAAAGAAGAACTGGGGGAAAACTGATCTACTATTGTAACATTAAAGAAAAAAAAAATCCAGCAATGATCAATTAGTTTGATTTACATGCAAATATATTTAAAAAAAAAAAAAGACATTTTCTTCCAGTGCAACTGCAGAGTGGTACAAAACCAAGGAAATATGCAGCAGGTTCAGCAATGCTGCCAGTGTCTGCAGGCCTATGAGAAGCTAGATGATTCCAGAATTCGGAGGTCATGGAAAGGCTGATGCCTCATGAGGATGCCATTGCTGACACCAGCCAACAGCTCTAAGATGCTTAGCACAGTACAGCACCAAAACACATAAAGCATGACAAAATGCAAGCGGTCTTCTAACTTCTTTAGGCAGCCTTCCTGAAAAAACTGCTCCAGATGACCTAAGTCACCCCTGCAGTGAGGATACTTCCCCTTACAGCAGCTTTCAGGGACACGAGCCTTTTCAGCTGGAAGATGCCAAGAAGCAGCTGTTGCCTTTAGCCAGTCTGTGTAGTTTTGGACCCCACAACACTGCAGCTTCCTCTGTACTGCATCCACAGCCCTGCTGCCAGGGCCCTCAGAGTGTGTCCCATTGTACTGATAGACAAGGTAACCCATAGTTCTTTTCAGCTCAGAAGCCATCCGAATAGAGTAGAACTGTGCCAGAACTCCTGAAGATATTTCTAGGCAAAGAAGGACCAGCAGCAAGTACATGAGAGTTCCTTGCTGATAGCGGGAGCTCTTAACAGAAATAGAGATAGCCAAAACTCCAGTAGGCAGCAAGATAAGTGCAGCTAAAACAGCCAGCCAGCCAGGGAGAGACAAGAAAAACTCCTGAAATAAATATCTGTAATTCTTGTACATCAGGATGACAAAAAATCCACCAAAAGCCAGAGCTGCAGCAGTGCCCCAGAAGATGAAGCCTAGGAACCTCAGCAGAGATCGAGCAAAGAGCCTGAGCCAGGAGTCCTCATAGCACCACAAAGATGATGATAATGACAACATCACCACAGCTCTAACTCTCCTCATTCTGCTCACTCCTAGCAGCCCAAGCCCTCACCACCACCATTTAAGAGGCCACCACTCCTCTTATCCAGGTGCAGCAGATGACATCTCCACCCAAAAGCAACTTGCAAGGGAGCAACACTGATGAGACTCCTTCAGCACAAAGACTAGGCCCTGCATCAGCTAACCCCATGCTGCTGCTGCTGCTGCTGCTGCTGCTGCTGCTGCTGCTGCTGCTGCTGCTGCTGCTGCTGCTGCTGCTGCTGCTGCTGCTGCTGCTGCTGCTTGTCCAGTGTAGCCTGCAGAAACCAGGAGGGTACGTGCCAAGCTTGCTGTAGAGAGGTTATTTACTCTGCTGTCATTGGAGACATTTGCATTTGAAGTAGGAGGACAGCTGGAAAAATGCTGCGTTCATGTGTTAAAGAGCTAAATGTAGAGAAATAGTCAAGGTGGTAGCCAGCAGTGCTAGTTCAGATCACTTAGACTGCCCAAGTGAAAGAAGTAATCCAACTATCAATCCTACACCAGTAGCCAAGATGGCAACAAATGCACAAGTCAGACATTAATGAAGGAATGGTTTAAGTAGAACTATTCAATCAGGGATCTCCAAAGGTAACACTCACCTAGACTCATTATCTTTCCCAGTACATTTACCACTCATTAGATTTTATGAGGGGCATAATGATGTTAATAATATTTTGCCCTTTTTTACTCAGCAAGATTTCTGTGTAGATAGCTTCAATTACTCAAGACACCTCCATGAGAAATCCCTACCATTTCACACTTGTACCCTTCAGTTTACATCACCAGTGATTTGACTGAGTGCTGTAATGACTGAATACAAACAACAGTAAGAACTGTATTAACTTCTCCTTGTGTGTAAAGAAACTGAATTACATACCAGCTAAATGACTTCACAACAATCCCAAAGGGAATTAAAGCCACTTATCAGCCAGCAGAAGAGCATTATACTCAAACATGTGGTACAGAAGAGCCAAGCAGGATGGGAAACCGCATAAAACTCACCACAGGCGCCAGAAAGGCACATCCCAAGATCAACAGTGATTCCCTAATCATTCTGATGAAGTCCCATAACATCTCTTCTGTTTCTTAAGATGCAGAGCAGGGCTAATAAAACAGGCATACTTAAGAGAGGATACAGAAAAATGATCCTCATTTTCAGAAGCATGAGCACCTGTAGATTCTGCAGAAAGTCAGAGTAAGTCAGTGCTCAGATCCCTGGAACCCTGGTAAAGCCTCAGCAAAGCCAATGATCCCACATCTGTCAGATGTTTTACAAGGACCTATGGCTGTTATATATGCTATGCACACACAGATGTTGGGCTGATACAAATCAAAATGTCTTTCTATGTGTTGTACAAACATGTCATTAAGGGCTAATTATTTTAGAATGAGATAAATTGCTTTTATTATTTTTAATCTTGCCATTAACAGTAATTAACATGCTGTGATTAACTTGTTAAATCTTAACCAAATGCTTCTTTCAAAGCCATTCTAGGGTGTGTGTTTTCCTGCAACTGCTCTCTGAAGTCTGTGTCTGCACTTCCTCCTGTTCAGCTTGCTGCTGCTGCCAGCCCTCCAGCTGTGGTTTTTTGTTGCCATTCACTTATTCTCTTGAATGCCTTTTTCTCTGATTTCTAATGTTCTGCATCAGGGAGAGGGAGAAGGTGGGGAACAGAAAGGATTTCCATCTCACACCTGTACACACAGGCAAACTGCACTGATTCAATGTTTCCATGATGCAGAAGAAACATACCAGAAAAGTGTGAGGAAACATATCAGAAACGTATCAGAAAATACTGTGAGGGGTAGCAGCTGCTTATTGCTAGTTTGCAAGCTTTGTGAGAAAAGCATATGAACCTGCCTCTTTTCCTTTCTGCCTTCCCTCATGCTTATAAAGCTTAATGAGATATTAAGAACTGAGTTACATTACTATTTACTTTTAGCTTATTCTGCAGTCTCTGAAATGTATTAGAAAGGCTCAAACTGCCTACAGGAGAATTTTACGGCACCTCATGTTCATTTAAGCCAAGATAACAGTGATCCCTTCCCTGAATACAGAGAAGAGAATTTCAATAGTTATTGAAGCCTAGAGGCTCTTATCTTTCTAAATATCCCCCAAATATAATAATTTCCCATTTCCTTAAATCTGACTCTTTGGACCACTGTGAGGGGTTTTTTTCTTTCTTTCATATGGCTGTGGGACAGAAAGGGGGAGAAAGAGAGGGGTGAAGCAACTTTGTAAGTGGAGGGGGTTTTGCTGCTGCAGGCTCTAACCCTTCCACTGGTGCCTTCATGCTGGCTTAGCCCCACGTGGAGAGCTGTGAGCCAGCCCGCAGGAGCAGGGAGCCATCCGCACACAGCCCCCTCCTGAAGTCAGTACTTCTGTGGCAGTTCAAGCAGACAGGAGAACCCACATGCCTGCCTATCCACCACAGGAATCAGAAGCACCAACACTGAACATTGACCAGGAGCCAGTTCCCAGGTGAGAGCTCTCAGTGCCCAGTGCCACCTGGGGGGATGGAGCATACTCAGCACCGTGCAAGAGGAAATTGCTGCAGTAGGGATTAATATTGGCAGGACTGTATAAAACCCCGCGCCCACTTTGTGCTAGGCAATGCATACGCACTCAGGAAAAGAGAGTTTCTGCTCAAAATGTTTGCTGTCTGGTAGGACAGGCAAGACAAAGAAGGACAAGAAAAACATAGAACTGGTCCCTGAAGTACCCAAAAGACCTAACTGGCACCCTCAATAGCACTGCGTTTGTGCTAAGTAATTTTACCTGCATGTGCGGCCAAAAGCTTGAAAAAAACAATGAGTGAAAGTATCCGTCAAGAGACTGTAGTGTGACAGAGAGAGCATAGGTAAGGCAGAATAGGAATGCTCCTCTGTTTTCTTTCCAGTGGTAAAGAGCATAACATGATAAATGCCGTCCCTGCTTTCTCTGGAGTTGTTTCTGTTTATGGACTGATGAGTATTGAAATTCAAATGTGGGTGTAACAGATAATACATCTTAGATAAACTACCTTCTGGAATGTTGCTGAAAGTATAATCCTTCAAGCTAATAAAATGCCAACTGTGTATTTTTTCCATTCATTGTTTTAGCAAGCCTTGACTGATGTTGAATGGCTCTGATGTGCCAGGAAGATCAAAGAGGTTCGTTCCTCGTGGCTTCAGGAATGGGACCGAAAAGCTGTCAAGTCAACATTGTGGTTGTACAAATGCAACGTAGGAGGATGACTAGACTCATTTTAAATTACATGGGCTGTCATACAGATTGATCAGGGAGCACATCTGAGCTCTTACTGTAATGGGCAACAATTCAAATCAAGATGGCCAGCTAGTTGATTCAGACTTGTGTGAACAAGAAGAAACCAAGAGGTGACCACGGGATCAGAACACAGTTAGACAAGCCCATCTTCTAAGTTTAATACAAACCTCATATAAAATGAAACAAGATCTCAAAGCCAGACCCTCAGCCATTGCATTCATTGTCACAGTGACACAGAAGAGTCCTAAAGCTCCCTCAGAAGCACAGCTGGCATTTCCCCTCTAACCTGAGCACACATGAAGCTACTGTAGCTGGACCTTGTAGGTGAGGTTAAAGCACTCTGGAAGAGGTTTGGCTTGAAAGTTTAGAACATTTTTTAAAGGCCTTGTTAGATTAAAGCACACCCATAGCATAGGATATTACTTTAAAACCTTACTAAAACACAGAGGTTTTTATCAACCTCATCTACCCCAGCTTTTACATTAAGCTTCCCCGCACCGCACCCACCCTCCTGACATCCTCAGCTGGAGGAAGCTGGTGTGTGACCCAGCAGGGCTGGCAGATCCAGAAAAAGTGGTAAATGGGTATCTCTGGTATTGCTCCTCCCTTCATTGATCCTGACCCTGTCTGCTGGCCTGGTAGCATATCTTTCCCAAGCTAAGAGACTTCACACACAGTTTTTCCTGTTTCCAAAAAAAGCCCTGGCTGCATGTAAAGTGACAGCAAATAAATAGTAATAGTTGGGGAAAAAAACACCCAAACTTTGATTCTTCTCAATCAGATCATTCAAGCTATGATGGATAGTCAAAACACCACATAGCAGAAGGACTGGTTACCAAGTGGAAAGCTATTTTTGAAAAACTGCTGCTGAGAGGCTGCTAGGAAGTCTATTGGCTCTTTCGGAATTAAAAACATTATCTTATGAGACATGTCATGTTACAAGATCCTTCTGACAGCCCAAATGCAAAAAGGATGAACAAGTCTGGTTGGACCCAGATCCTACAAGTCACTGCTGTGCACAACCGGTTGCCATAGTAACCAAGGTCAGATGCTGTTGCCTTGCATGAGACTAATACATCTCATGGAAAGCTTGAAGCAAGCAGAGGAGATATGATTGCCACCTCCTGCTCATGGAGAAAATGTACTCTCCACAAGAACTGATTTACCATTGTGCAGGTGTTTCAACTAAAGCCAGTCAGATGTTTACCCGTGGCTCCCTTTCCGTGACCAAAAGTGGCCTTTTTTGTAACTGAAGAATGCTTTCAGGGCTATTATTTAGTTTTGCTTTTGACATTCCCGGTTTTCATTGGTATTGAAAATATTGAAAATCAGATGTCAAAAGTTTGGTGTTTTCATGTGTTTCTGTCTTTCTTTCCTTTTATGCATTGAACACAAGAAAAAGACTAAAATCTTTTTTTTTTGTTGTTAATTTTTATTTTTCTCCTCCTATTTTTGTTTGCCACTCTGGAATTGTTATAAAATATCTTGGGACTGGGATGAATACAGACTATCAAAGAAAGAAAAAAGGAAAGGAAAAAAGCATTTTCTGTATTTCCATCACTTTGGAATTTCAGAAGTTGTAGAAGATTTTAAAAGACACAGAATGGCAAAAGAAAAAAGAAATTAAAATGAAAAGGAAACTTCTGTTCTTTTGATAGCCTTCATTTTATTGCAGTTGGTGATAAAAACAGATTGGAGGAAAAGATACTTTGCAAAAACTTTAAAAAATGAAGAAAGGACAGAACACTGTGGAATTCAAGTCACCTTGACATTTAAAGTATTTTGTGACTTTTTTTTTTTTTCATTGTTTTCAACCATCACTAGCTACAATATTTTTCATGTGAATGCAGTGTTCTCATTTGTGTTTCATACCATATGCAAGATTTCTGGGCACTTTCTGAAGTTATAAAAATACTTTTAATATGAAATAGAGGCCCTTTAATCATTAAAATAACTAACAAATTTCTCTTTAGGGAGGAAGTCAGAAGTGTCTGAATGCATTATCTGGAAGTTAGTAAACTGTGTAAAGACCTGACAAGAAGCTTACACTTGTCAGAACTTCCCATGAATAAAGTGTTTTCTCTGCTGGGTCTCCTCAGGAAAAAGAATGCTTGTAGGATGCTTTTTCCTTAAGAGAAGGCTTTCCTGCAAATCTGGGCTGGCCCCCTGCCAGACCAGCATTCTCCACAGCATCGCCTGTGAAACCCCAGGCAGGCCATGGCAATGCTGTAGGCAACATGCATGAACATTCTACTTGTGATCCTTTTGCCCAACAATGTGAATGAATCTAGTGGCACAGCCATAAAGAAGCCATTTGTGAATAAAAATTTTGAAATCTTTGTTTCATACTGATACTATAAAATCTATATACAGCATCTGGGACAAATTTTTCAAATCAATTTTCTGATAAATCTTAAAATCATTCAATCTCAGGGTCCTAAATTACTGAGGTGTTTTGCAAATGCTTTTGGCTACTCTGTTTCTCAGAGGACATAGGCCTTTTAATGCTCTTGCTCTTCTAACTCCAAAAATCTCATCCTTAAGTCATCAGGATTTATTACAATATGGAAACCTGGATCCCATTGTTGATCTTACAATGTAAATCAAGGTTCAATGTCAGTTTGTTCTTGAGGCCACTTCAGCAGAAATGTATTTGTTCTGAGAGTTATGGTTTCCTGTAACTACCTACTCAAAACTAAGATGAAGGGAAGATATCCAGCATGATCACATGCAAAAAATTCTTGATTAAAGGTTCACTTGATCAGTGATTTAGGAGGAAACAACAAAAAAAAAAAGGCATTGTAGCAGTAATGATGTGATGAGCGTGGGATTACTTCTGAAATATTTGGTCTGGCCGGAGACAGATTCAGCAGTTTCTTTTATCATAGAATCATAGAATTTAAGATTAAAACATTGGATTACCTTGATGCGAGCAACTTGTCAGACCTCTTCAGACCCGTAATGGGAGCTCACCTGAAAGAATGAGATTTGTACAGCTTATGTTTCATGAACTCATATGTGAAGATGAAGGCTGGCAGAATGTAGGTTCTTCTGGTGAATAACTGATTCCTTTTTCAGCTCGTTGACTGGGAAAAAAAAATCAATGAAAACATTCATTACGGGTTAATCTGACAAATTATTAATAGCTCAGCTTTTCCACCAAGAAAGGTATTAGCAAAGAATATAGTCAGCCTACAAGGCAGCTGAAAATTTAGCCAAGTGGAGGTAAAAGAGTATTTGATAGAGTACTTTTCTCTTTTTACTGGCATAGTACTAAGTATATCTGTATCAAATGTAACGTTCATCTCATACCGGGTTTTATAGTGACAATAGTAGAGAATTTATTTGTATTATCTTTCCTAAGTCATGATATGAGCATATAAAATGTCAGCTTTGTCAGAATTAGTGTTATAGCATATTTCAAAGAAGTGGAACCAATTTTAATAGGATTTTTATGCATTTCTGTTCAGATGAAAGACAGCTTTTTAGAGAAAAAAAAAATCAAAAACAAAGATATTTGAATTTACTTCTGTGCTCTATTTCTATCTACAATCTCTCCACCAACAATTGCCTTTAAGAAGTATTTTGCTTTTAAATATAGATACTGTCACTGACATGGAAGGGGTTTATTCGGTTTAAACTCATAGAAGCATCTAAATGTAAAACAAAAGTAAACAAATGAAAATGTATTTGAACATGGATGTAGCAACACATCTAAGGGAGAAAACATGAATGCATTCCACTACCAGCAAAGGTGTCTCTCTAACTTCCAGACCCAATGACAAGTAGCACAACTTGGCTTTGCCTTGGTAGGAGTTACTTTCTTTTCTTTCAGAGTTTAATGTACTCATCAAAACTCAATTTGCAGGTGCCACTGCTGGGCATTAGAGGCCTTTTCAGACATCTCAGTGAGGTCCCCATAATGTTGAAGTCTAGCTAGGACTACAGAAATATCCAGGCATTCCAGAAGCATTTTAGTTTCTCCCACAACACTTTGACAGGTGTGGTTATTGTAACCTAAGTGCCTTCTTCAGTACCTTCCAGCAAAGCTGGGCTCTGGGTCACGCATAGCATGAGAAAGCCCAGGAGAGACTGTGAGAAGTAGATGACCTGGGAGATGATGCTTTCTTGCCCACAGCACAGTTTGGGGCACCTTTTGCTTAGTACAGATTATGGTCTGGACTGTGTGCTGGCTCCAGCATGAGGATCCATGCCAATACACCGAGTCATATAAGCATTCCCATTTTCAGCAGTCAGATAAAAATTGGAGACTCAATGTGGAGCTGAGGGATCAGCAAGGAGAAAAGGAATTGGAGGACAAAGAAAGTGAGTAGATTTACACAAATTCCATTAAATGTTGCTACCAGTGAAACAGACAGTGATGAAGAACATAGTTGCTGAATCAGGATAAACCTTACCAAAAATACTAAAAAGAGAAAAAGTATTAATTGATATTTTCTTCTTTAATCTACTTCCAAAATTTGTTTAGGGGCTGTCTGTAACAAAAAAATAACTTCGGTTTTTCAGATTGGCACTGTGAGAACAACCATTCAGGACCGAACAGAAAATAGCTCCATAATCTCAGAGGTAATTGTGGTCTTGCTTTTACAGAGAACAAAATGCCAGATTATTCAGGGCTACCATGAGCCTTCAGCCAAAATAAAGCAGTTAAGTTTTACCTAAGCTCTCATTCCCCACCACCACCCACTCACCAAACTTGGTGTGATGCAGAGTCCCTGTGATTCAGGCAAGGATCATGTTGATAGGGGGGCAACCTTGCAACTGCTTGTACACAGTTCTCCTCCCTCAATATCCATTCACGGATGGGGCATTGGAGAAATCTTGGAGTGGCACAGGCATAAGAAACAATAGAAGTACAAATCCATTACTCTGGGGAATTGAATAGCCATTTTGGATAGTTGGTCAGGCAAAATAGATAATTAGGCAAAAAATCTTTCTCATTAATTCCCGTTGTGCGAATTTCAGCATTAATGTGAAATTTGAGGCAAAGAACTTTCCACAGGTGTCTGCTCTGGTCTGAAATCCCAAATGCGTGAGCCAGGGTGTTCAAAATCAGACGTACTACAATTGTACGTTGCCAGAAGCCAGGTGGGCCTCCCCACACACACATGCAAACGGTCAGGAAGTCATTCCCTGTTTAACAGCAGTCCCCAGAGGCATGGAGGGAGTCAGGACCTCTGGAGCGGGACAAACGCTCTACCCATGCCATCAGAGCGACACCAACAGTGGAGGTGACCAGGGCAGCTTTGGTTTCTCCACATGTCACGCTGACATATTTCTCCAGCACTACGTTCACTTTAGAAACAAATTTATATTTACAGGCCTATCACCGAGCAGAATACATAAGAAAGCTATTGCAGACACCCGATAAGAGCTCCGGTTGCCAGAAAATGGGATCCCATGGGATTCAAAGGGAGTGGAGCTGACTGACAAGCAGCTTCTGCAGCCAAAGAATTTCTGCAATGCAGAGGAGGGAAGGGGCAACAGCTCAGACCATGGACCTCCCTAGATTTGCTTTGGCACAGACTGCACTCTCAGCGTCTTCCCTTTCCCTGTGCACAGACAAAGGCTGTACAAAATGCCAGGAGGAAGATAGGACGTACTGCGAGGGAAATGAGAACTGAAGTCCTTTGTGTCCATTGCAGCCCTAATAGGAACAAACCTCCTCCCATTCAAATATTCAAGGCTTTCTCTGCTCTGGCTGTTTGCATGGGTTTTGCCAAGTGGTAGCCTCATTCATTTTAACATAAAAATGCAGCATTGCTCAACTTGTCTTTATCAATAAGTGCCACTTTGACAAATGCTTTTGATAAGCCTTAAAAATACTGAAAAATCACACTGAATAATGACGGAGCCCATCGCATGGTAACAAACACTGCTGAAAGCCACAGTGTTTCCTTACATTTGTAAACCCTGGAATAAATGTAAATCCTACTAAACACACACACTTTCTATGTTTGCATTGGTTCTCTTCAGCTAATTAACCTGCTTTATTTGTAATAAATACTTATACAACTTCCCAGGCGGCAGTGCATTCTGTTTGATTAAAAATGTTTTCAATATTGCACAAGCCGGCTTCCACAGCAGTAGCAACTGTGGGTTTAGAGTTGTTGTGTTTCAGTATTTTTCTTTAATGAAGTAATGCTGAAATGTTAGTGGCTAGTAGTTAAACTGCTTATGAAAATATGCTGTTTTTACAAACAAGTAGATCTCAGATATTGTGAGCCATGCCTTTGTTTCACAGTGCTCCTCCGGACAAATTTGCAGGTAGCAGTGAAGAGTAGGACTCAACTGAACAAAACATTCAGCTGCCATAGTGATGAAAGCAGCAGAAAGAGAAGGCAATAAAATAAGCTTTGATAAATGAAAAAGCCTGCACCCAGAGAGAAACACGAACAAGCACCTGACGACACGGAGATAACCAAGCAGCCAAAGCCAGCGCATTAAAGACTTACTCTTTTCTTCAGTCATGTCCTCATACTGACAAGTGCTTCTGGGAAGGCAGATTGCAGAAAAAGATGCAGGTGAAAAGTCAAATTAAACTAGAATCCTACCAAAGATTTCAGAGTCGGCAGAGAAGGGTCCATGCTAAGATCCCTAGCCCCATAGAAGAACTTCTGTATGCAAAATAAAATTTGAAAACCATCAGTTAATAAACATAATGAATATAAAGAGTTTTCCTAGCCTAGCAAGTAAATGTTTTCATGAGTTTAAACTAGAAATCAAAACCTGGAATTGCCAGATTTCAGAAAAAAAATCAAAATATTTTATCATATCTTTTTTTTGCCAGAATTTTTTAAACATTTTGGAGAAACTCCAGAGATATCTGAAAAGTTTATTTTGAACTTATTTTACTGACAGACTTTCATTTAGGAATGGCCTTTGATTTCAAGAGTATTTTTTAAAGTGCTTAATGTATCATAATACAATTCGAAATAACATGTTTAAAGGACCTGAACAGTTTTCTGCAACAGTGTCTCCCTGTAGAATTTCAAGGTATCTTGATTAATTATTTTTCCTGAACCAAAATGAAATCAGATTTTCCAAAAATCAGAACGAAAGCACATTGTTACTGAAAAAAGACATTAAAGTCTCCATAATTTTAAGTGGGAAAAAAAGATTTCCATACATGTTTCCCTCTTCTGACACAGATCTCATCCTGCCTCAACTCCTGCAAAACCTCCTACATTCTTTAAGAATGGAGACGTTGGTTCCAGCACTTTGCTGAATTGCCCTCATTTTCAAGGGACATTCACCTGAAAGCTTTGAATACTCTCTGATCTCTCTGTAGATAGAAACATGGATCTTAAGCAGATGGGTATAAACAAATTCATAAACCTTCCATGCAGACTATATGCATGAAAGAAGTAGGTTTTACCCACATTAATGAGTTAGAATTTACTTTTCATGCCCAGTAATTCTGCAATGTGAACCAGCATAAAAGGAGGTCTCTTCCCAGTGGTCTTCTATGTAAGAAAGAGAAAACCCTAAAAAAAAAACATTTATCAATGCAGTTGACTGCATAACTCCACCATAAAGCCTGAAGGAAAGACAGCTTTCCAGAGCACTGCTATGTAATCCAAAAGAGCTGTTTCTGATCTCAGTTATAAAGAAAGTGAAGTATCAAGAAATACCATTTAATTTCTGGAGTTGGAATGGTATAAAATTTATGAGATCAAAATAAGACCTAGCCAGCACGTGTTTATTTAAATCACCTAGCACCAGGTAAATTTAAACTGTCTAATTTTAATATATATGTATTGCCATTTTAGATACCCACACTGACAGAACTGGTAAAAACATGAAAGAGGCTAAAAGCCTGAACAATATTAAATCATTAGTTTATCAGCAGGGATGTAAGAAATGAATATTCATGTAGTAGATAATATTTTTGTGAATAGATTAACAGGTGGAGATAGGAGCTCGCTTTTGTATTTAATTTTCACTCTTTCTCAAATGAAAGGATAAACTCATATCTATTCAGACTGCTTAGACTGGATTTTATTTGAATTTGAATAGCTGTAAATATTGGCATCTTTAGTAAGATTTGCTTTGTAAAATGGGTGGTTGGATATTAAAGGAACCATTAATTTGAAATTTAACCATTTCAAAAATATATACATTAAAAGTCATTCTGGCCAGTACATTAGCTTAGATTGTGTGCTGTTTGGCTAAGAATCATCTTTTTGAGGGTTTTTTCTACTTTCCTTTCTGTTATTTGTAGATCACCAAGCACACACTGAAAACAGTATAATATCAGTAATACCAATAAAAATAACAATATTTAATCAAGTAACAATAGGTAATCCAGAATACCCGGCCTTAGCAGTCTTCCTAAATTTGTGGTCACCTTTTCTAGATTTTTTTAAAATTATTTTTGAATGACAGAAAAAGGAAAAGCTGCATATGAAGGAAATAGGAAATGAGACCACATAGTCTACCCTAAGCACACTGTTATTAAAGTGAGAGAAAGGGAAAAAGAAAGGAAGTTTTGTTGTTCTGACCTCTTAAATATGTAGTAAATGCATCAGGACCTGCCACGTAATAAACCAAATACTTTTACACAGAGATAGACTGGTTTTAAGTTAAAGATTTTTTTTTTTAAACACGTACCTAACTCTTTAGATAATTAATTCCAGGGAAGTACTGGCACAAGGTGATCTGCTGATCAAGAAGAAGGTGTAAATAAGAGTCAGATACTTCACTCCTTGTAATGTCTTGCAGGTTAATACAAAACAGGAAAGTGGGATGGAGCTCAGTAATCCAAAGAAGAGTATCGATGCTGAAGAAATGCAAACACATACTAAGGGAAGATTATCTGCAGAACTTGAGTGCAAGCACAAAACTTTAGGAATGACAAACTAGAAGCAAGACCCCTTGCTGCCATTTGAGCTTGCTCTGAGATTTTCATAAATAAAAATGGCAAGAACTAGGTCACTCTGTTGATGATACCAGGTAGATTAAGGCAGGCAATCACGCTTTCTTACCATATTTGACATTATTCCCCTTTCAAACTTTACTTGTACACCTTTTAGACCACATATTTTTGTGCCAGGCATTTCTTCTCAAATTGCATGGTACTGTGCTCAATGGGGTTTTAGCTCACTTGACTTCTGAGGTGAACATCACAGTCCTGATTATGAGGTATGTGTCTGCACCAATGTTCTGATTCCCCTTCAAAGGAAACCTAAATATGGGAGTAACAATGGCTCTGCTGTCTTCTGTTTGGTTTGGATAACTGGGGTAATGGCTGCAGAGAGCATCAGCAAAGGCACAATCACTTGGGATTTTAGTTCTGCTGTGACACAAGTGAACAAATATTGCTATGTAACTAAATACAAATAACCAGAACTTTTTTAAAGGCGCTTACTTCCTTTGGATGCCAGTCCTCACACCAAGAGACTTGTCATTGTGTGCAGGATTTAGGCTGAGTCATGTCCTTTTCATCCATAGGTAGCTTTTTGTAAACCCATTGACACTTGTCTGGGAAATGGCTGCACCACACATAGTTGTTGAATATTTGTGGCTAAGTAGTGTCATAAGAACAGGCCACTTTCAGAAGAGACCCTATCCCAAATTACACTTGGTCATCACTTGCAAAAGTATGAAGTAGTTTTGTATTTTATGAACTAGATTTTCTTTAAAATATCCCATGGTGTTTCTTCCTGATTTGATTTGTGTCTTTCCAGATAACGCAACTTCTAATGGCCTTTTTTTAGAAAAGCCGCTCATACATATAAGATGAAAGACAGCTACCTACATCCTCACATCTTCTCCTGTTAGTTTCATACCCTGCACCAATGCAGAGCCAGAGATCCTTGTTCTCACACTCTTTTGTATGTTTCCTGTATAGTTTTTTGGGACCCTCAATTCATTCTCACTAGGGTCACATTGCCTTCACCAGCCCCCCCGGCTTTTGAAGGCAGGTGGGAGAAGTGTTGTTTTCTATAGAGGATGTACTTTGCTCTTCTAACTGCATCCTGAGAAGGAGCTTCGCAGGCATTATCATTAGGCATAACTGCTGTAGGAAAGCACTGGTACCCTACAAGCAAGAGGCAAATTTTACTTCAAGAGTCTGACACTAAATCTTTCTGAACTACCACCACCTCATTTACCCTGCCCACAGACTCCCTCCCGTTCCCTCTGAGACAGTTGGGCCAGTCACACACCTCCCACCATGCTCCTCCACGAGGAGGAACAGCCAATATTATTCTGTCATAAAAATGCTCTCTCTAAATTAAATCCAAGATGAAAAACTTAAAAATCAGAAAATCTCAGGAAAAGTGGCACTAGCATTTGAGCAATATATAAATTCAGGTCACCTTGAGTAATGAAAGCATTTTAAAGACCATGCTCAACTACCTATAAATCTGAGATTATTTTTACCTTTCAGGTAAAAATGTCTTTAATGAGAAGCAAATTGAGAAAGCACAAGGATAAAATATGGTAGAAAATTAGTTATATCACCAAGACCAGCAGCAACATTTCAGAGATGCAAACAGAAATCACAGTGCTAAAACAGGGAATCATTTAACTCTCCTCTTCTGTATGTCTGTGCTCAGCTACTGCTTCTAAGTCCTGCACTTTTCCTCAAGCCATTTGAGCAATAGTACCTTACCTTCACTGTCCCTTACCAGCCCCCAGCATACTTGACAGGCTGGTTAATTAAGGCACCAGAGCACAGCTGTTGGAGCAATAGCCCAAGCTCTGCACCCCTCTCAGACCACCCGTCTATCTGGGTGCTGCCCCTGGTACAGGACCAAATGAAACCACCAGTGTTTCCAACCCCAGACCCGGCAAGCTTAGCTTTATTTAATTATGTAAGTGAACTTAAATTTCTCAGTGGAGAGAGAAGAGATATCTCCAACATTATCTTGTGAAAGGAGAAACTGAGACAGACTCAGTTGGTGTATCTAAGATCATTCCTGACCCATGTCACCATCTTTCACCTACAACCATCCTTCAGTCCTGCAGCCCTTGCATGGGGACATCCCCAGAAATATTCTGAAGAATAATTAGCTATGCACTGTGCCAATCCACTCTAATGACAATGTACCGACCAGTGTCAATACATTACCTCTGTGAGTTCAGAACAAATAAAATATCAGAAGCCACATACCAAAACCGATTAGCTCATGGAATTTGTCTGTGGTCTGAAGATATACATTGTTAGAGGCCATCTGGGTTGTGCTGTTATTCTCAGATTTATAATGAATATGAATAAATTAATGGCAATTTCACATAACATAAAGCAGAATAATGTTTTGTATGATGTAACTGCCATGTAACTAGGCTGTACTAGCCACTAAGTCTGATCAGACATGACTTTGTTTTCTTCCTATTGCTCAGTTCTCACAGGTAACCTGAGATACAGCATGCAAGCGTTAATTAAGGGTCACATATTTGCCCAGGAGCTGCAGCAGAGACGACTGAAGCTGCAGCATTTACAAGTGGACCTGGAAAAATATTTCAACTACAGCATGATAAATTAACCAGCTTTATTTAGAATACCTTTTACTCATTCATTACCTCCTCAAGAAGATATTAAGGAATGGATCTTTAATGCAAACAAGGCCACAAATTCTTACTTCCAGCTAGGCAGAGAGCAGTGTACATGGCTGAGAGAGTGAATCTGCAGCCAAGAGAGCGTTGGTTGTCATTACTGGAGGAGTTTGGCAAAGAAAAACAGAGTTTAACTCCTTTTTCCCTACTTCTGTCAGACTGGTGCCTGACAGCGTGCCACACCAGAAGGTCTTACAACACCAAAGGCACATACTGGCGCCTTTTGTGTACAACCAATGCAGAATGAATTTTTACCATCACGTGCTTCATGCATTTCTGTTCAAAATATTGTCATAATTTCTGTAAAGGATGGTATTATTTTGAGTCCTGCAAAGAATTTAATAATTGCCTCAAAATTTGATCTGTTGCTTTCAAAATTAAACCATGGTCACTAGACCTCGGCAAACTGGAAAAATGCCATGTAGAAATGTCAAAATTTTCCTACTTAAGCAATATTTGGTAGAATCTCAGGTTCAACTGTGATGTATCAAAGTGCTTTTGCCCTTTGAAAGTCTTTTGGAGATTTGTGCTTAAATTGTGAATTGTACCTCAGATTACTTAGGGAAATCATTAAAATTGAATAGATTTCAAGACAATTTTGACCTGAAATGTATCTAGGCATTGCTAGGTCTGCTTATATGCTATGTGACAGACAAACCATAGAACGAAGTTCTCTGATTTCATCTATCTACAATCTTCAAGGGCAACACAACTTCTTTCACAAAATTACAAAAGCAGTACAAAAACACACCTTAAGCAGATTTGCTTGGTCATAATTTAATGTGATTCATACTTAGAGCACATTGATTTGTTTGAGTAACTTTTACTTCTGTCTAGCCATGATGTTTTCTCCTTTAACTGTCTGAAATTTTTCAGTTGGAAGCTTTGGTGAAACGTTATATTTTATATCAAAAGACACCTCAGTTTTTCTCTCTGAAGCACACCTGATGGAGGTGTGCTCACCACACTACTCACTGATGTCAGTATCAAATGATGAATAAAGCCTGTACCACAAATGGTGGAGCAACTCATTTGCCTTATGCTCGGAGCATCTGCCAATTCATGTTTTCAAATTAATGTCTTATTTTTTGTACATCATTTGTTACTGACATCACCTTGCAAAACAGAATAGTGATTCCCAGACAGGACAAAAGCACATGCACTGTATTTCATGTTTAGCTCTACTTACATACACCGAAGTGTACTCATATAATATTATTGCAGTTTTAATATAAAAATATCACTCCTTTCCAGAAATTGTGCATAAGTATTCAAAAACTTCTTTTGGAGGAAAAACATATTCTTCTGTGAAGCGGACTTTTTTCTACCATTTTGTTTTCTAGTTTTATTTTCTTAAAATCCTTTTACCCTTTCATAAAAGGCAATGCCATGTGTGAATTGACTGTGCAGATTAACCTTACATATTGTACAACAAAATTTTACACAAAACCAAGAAATATTTCCTCACAATTGAAGCAAGTAGTGGGCTAGAGGTGTACTCCACAAATCAAGATTCAGTTCACATTAACAATGTAGAAGGGTGGCTAAGAAATATGATACAACCACTTAAGTTACTTGCACAGCATGTTAAAAGACAGCCTCAAGCACCCACTTAAAGTTGCTAGCCTGACAGCCAAGTCAATGCTTAGGATTTTCTTGGCAGCTAATCAAAGTGCGTGGAGAAGTGAAATAGGTAAAGGACTGGACACCATGGAAAGAGCAGAATGGAGACAAAGAGATTGTAGAGGACTTGCTTGTTATTAACCTGGGTAGGTTACGGTCTCATTCCTCACTCCAATCACACTGCCGTTCTGCTTTCCTAAATAATGAGGAGAAATTAGGATGATTACGCTGCAGTAATTCCTTGATGAAGCAATTCCACTCCTGAAATGAAAAAGCAATGAGGAAAATTGAGAAAACCAAATTCCTTTTTATGTTTGTTTGTTTGTCTTTGTTTCTCTCTATTTTTCATTCTTGCAAAGTTCAATAAAAGCATAGAGCAGGGATTAATGGGTTGCAAAACCTAAAGGGAGCACTGAAATTAGGTAATCTCACCCCAGACATTGCAGTGGGAGACATGTCTTTGCAAAGAAAGGGGACAGCAAATGTAATCAGAGACCTCCCAGCCTCACTAATATTGGTACCAAACTGCACAGCTTCGAGGATCTAATCTAATCTGCCCCCACTACAATAAACAGTGCAGAAACATAGGAAGGGGCCATCCACAAGTAGAAGAGGAGTTGTGACAGTCCAGTTTTTAAAAACAGAGTCTCTCGTTTTTAAAAACAGAGTCTCACATGCTCAGTATTGCATACCGTAGGAGAGGGAGCAATATGGTTATTTTAATCCTATGTACCTGGAGTCAATCCCTTCAAAAAGTATTCCTGGAGGTCTACATTGAAGTTGTAGACCAAACTTGCGTACACCCAGGGTAGGCATGCTCCCACAGCCCTCCCTTGGTGAGCACCTCAGAGGCCCCACACGACTTGGGAGGAGAGGTTTGTGACACCCAGGACCTGTGCAGGGCGGGCGTATGCGTGCATCTGTGTGTGTGAGCGCATGGGGTTAGACCTTCTTGGGATTTACTGCAGAGAGGTCTTTACAAGTTTATAGGTGCTTCCTTATGTTTTATAAGTGTTTATTATTGTAGTTTATCTGTTGTATTTCTGATATTGATCCTGAATGTATAGTTCACTGAGTTGCTGGTTAATTACCTCCCATTAAGGTATCAATAAATCACTGCACTCCTGAGTTAGTGTTTTGAACTCAGCATTTCTTTCCCTGTGATACTCATTATGTTCTTTCATCACACAGGAAGGTCTCATTATTTGCCAGTATGGACACTGAGAATTTCTGATATCTATGCCTTTGCCATCTTCAGTGTATGAAAAATAACTGAAATAAAAAACAAAAGTGTTTACTAATTTACAAATAACATTTCTAGATATTATTCATGCAAATAAACACCCAATCATTAGCAGAGGGATATTAATCTGAACAGATCAAAGAGCAGGTCATTGCAAATCTGCTCTCACTAGTTCTTAAGCCAGCTGTATATTGATAGGTGAGAGGTGTAGTGTTTGGGGTTTTTTTCCCCAATTAATATTGTTGCAAATGAGCAAAATGAGCAAAAATAATGCTGTATTATTTTTATGGATTCATAATTACTTTTTCAGAAGAAGAAAGTAATCCTTCTCCAAATCAGGCAAGGATAGCAATGCTGTAATTCTCTTCTCTGGGCTTCTTCACAGAGGGAACACCCTTTCGCGGTGGTTTATGTGATGATAAGGTTCCTGCATGTGAGATAGACAAGTTGCCACTAGAGAGGCAAGTACTTAGGCAAGATACTTGCAACTCTGTTACTAAAAAGAAGGGTCTTTTCAGTGGCGTCCTGTGCTTAGATTGTTATGTTTTTGGAACCCATGATCACTTCTTGCTACATGTGCATATAGTGTTTAACACAGTAGGGACCCTAAAGATTGCCTATTATCTAAAAATTAGTTCCAAACAATTCACTCCAGTAATTCTCCCTGTTTCTCCGGTGAAACACACGTGGTTACAGACAAAGGCGCTGTTCCTAGGCTCCTCCGTGGGCCACGCATCAACAAACACGAACTGCTGTGTTTCACAGGCAAGAGTGATCTCTCTGACCTAGCTTGAACAACGAGTATTTGTCATAAGGCACAGCATCACATGAACTCACAGAGAAGAGAAACAGCTGCTCGCATGTGGTTTCAGTACCCATGTCATTACAGTTTCTCTTTTCACTAGTGCTTAGGAGCTTATTTTCATTCTGGAGCTACCATTTTTGAGCTCCATTTCCAGACATACACTATTGCCATATATCTAGCAAACTTCTTTGTTTAAGACTATTTCCAGTCCTCTTGCTGCTGGGGCTTGCACAGTTGGACTCAACTTGCACCTCTCTAGACATGGATAAAAGCTCACAAAAGCCCATGAAGGAAAGACTTTAAAAGAGTGAAATAAAAAGTGAAAGGAGTTTCAGAAGGCCAAGAAGGAAATGAAAGCGAGGTCACAAAGATAGCATTGTCACCTGAATCCAGAGCCCATGGGCAGTATACCAGCCTGGGATTTACTGCATAGCAAAGCAGCAGTTGGGTCAGAAGTAAAATTTAAACAAGTAAACCTGAAAGTAGTACAGAAACACATAAAGAAGAGCTATGAAAACTTGGTGGACTTTCTCCAAGTTTGCTTTGTTTCAGAATTTGCCCATAGTAAGAAAATCCTTCTTTGAAGCTCCTGTAGTGTCTTTGAGGAAGATGTTAAAACCTGCTAATTGTCAAGACCATCCCTCCAACTGCTGATTTCTAAACCTTCTGGCGTTTCGTAAAACAGATAAAGACAGAGCAAGCAGCAGAAAAAGCAAAGGGATAGCTGTGTTACAATCCTTGCTGACTTTGTTTTCAAGCAGCAGCTTTTCAGAAGATTTCAGGTAGTGTATCCCATACCCATCTTCTATGAAAAAGATTATCATATTCTTCTGAGTGCTGTAAAGCTCACCATCATAAAGGAAGTAAAACCAACCTATCCAAACCCATTTGGCTAGTTTCTGACCTCCTCTTCATCACTTTTACACCAGGCTGGCCTTCACTGGGCCCTCATTGGTTTCAGTGGGATCACAGTAGAGTAACCAGGAAGGAAATGCAGCAACTGAGCCGGGGAGGTTCTGCTTTGAGACCAATGGCAGCTGAAGCAGGTATGACTAGCTTGTAGAAAATGTGAACTATTCTGTTGTGATCTCTGGAGTTTAGGATAACAAAAGGCAAAGGAAATGTTTTTCTCTCATTGTTTAGTGATACTCTGTGATGGGTTGTTACAGTTGAACTCAATAGCCTCCTGTCATGAAAACTGCCAATCACAGCTGCAGCTGATACTGAAAGGCTTAGTTCATTTATGTACTCATTCACTCCCCCAACTCCAGGCTCTGGGTTATGGTGCACAGACATTCTCAAGAGAAATAACTAATCTAAGGGGGAGGTTGCATTATTACCTCCAATTCTGTGGGGTTTTTTCAATTTGAACTCCCATATTTGGCTAAATGAAATGTTTTCTAAGAATCAGCCTCAGTCAAAACCTACTTGTGAAAGGCAACTTTCCTTGCAGAATCCCAACATTAAAATTTTTTTTAAAAAATCAGCTCATCAACAGGAAATGCTGATATATATTTACTTTATGGATGGAGATAATTATAAAATGTAAAATTATACTAACTCAGTTACAACCTAAATTAGGAATTCTTACTCTGAGAGATGTAACCAAGCCAGTAAGAGTAGAAAAATACATATAGATTGATCTGCAGCAGACAGAAAGTCCTGGATGACTGATTTTATTTGGACAACTTACACAGACAACAAAAAGGGTTCCACATCAAAAATTTTATGTCAGAGTTCTTCTCCATTGTAATACTAACAGTGTAATTAAGTCCCATCCTGCCCAATGTTTCCCACATATACAACACTCAGCAAGTAGGGAGTATAGGATGCTTCAGGAGCATAGCAGATCTGCTTTGCAGGTGCATTTCAGCTGAAGTGCACCCATTCAGTGAGACTAACATTTCCAAGAAGTATCAGAGGTACCACATGTGAAGGAGATGGCTGATCTGAGCACACACTGTAGAGACGTCAGACAGATGGACAGTCACACGGTGAGAGGCAAGGCAAAGAAGTACTGCACAGAGGGTTCTGCGGTGTTTCAGACCGCTAAAAATCTCTCACCCAGATATACGGTAGCACTAATTACATAATGGCTGCTAATATTTTCTAAGTCTGAAGCTGGTGTCAGTTCAAGTCCTGGATCTTGTCCCTAGGGAACAGGCTTTCCCATAAAACCCTTTCAGTTTCACACTGGTTTCACTGCACATTTCATTGTACACGGGGAGGAGAAAGCTGTAGGACTATAGGCTCCCACCGCATACCAACCAATCCTTGAGGGTAAAAGTGGCTATGAATGCCTTCAGATGAACATCCCCGACACAAATAAAAAAGTCACTGACTTTTCTTCTGATTCAGTGAGCCACTGGTTATTTCAAATATGACTGAATAGTTTGAACAAGCTGGAGGGAAGAGCTATCTCAATCGTGCAAGTCTTCTCTCTCTCATCAAATCTGGGCATGAGGGCATGCTCTGGAGGGAGAGAGACAAGCCTGAGTCTTGTCCAGTAGTGAAGGAAATTTACCCAGCTCTTGCTCAGCCAGGATGAAAGCCTCAGGGAGGAAACCCGTGACTGATGTGGCCATCACCACACCACATAGCCTGAAGGACGGTTGCTCTCTCTTGGAGCAGAGCACCGATGGCCGAGCCCACCTGCACTTTCAGAGCCTACTGGCTGGTTCTTTCATTGCACAGCACAACACAACACTTTAATGCCCAGATGTGCTCTCTTCTAATGGCCAGAGATTTGCAGCAATTTGTTTCACATCCCTTGGGGATGTTTCTTTTACTGAGTGGCAAAGGTAGTTTTCAGCACTGCCTTCCTCTGGGGTAGCCATCCAAGTCTCTTTCCTTGTTCATATGTATCATCCAAAAAGTCAGCATCCTCCAATGTCTCCCAATCTAACACTTCATTTCTTCCTGCAGATAGAGTAGCTATTTTTAATTTTTGCATAATGATCAGCTTATTCAGGAGTTGCATCTTTACTTCATATTTGCTACTGTCTGACCCCTTTAGGGTCTGATGTTGGTCCTTTGAATTCCTGCTGAATTATACATTTAAATCCCTTCAATTGTTCGTATAATATGTCCTTTTCCTTTCTAGTCGCCATGTTTTTCTGTGTCATGCTGCTTCTCTGAAATTTCTTTCTGGACTGCTAAGTGACTGCTTTTCTAATGACTAGGCCAGTTTTAACGTCCTTTCTTAATGCATTATTTTCTGATTGCAGCCACTGATTTTTCTGATGTTCAGCACAATCAACACAAAATATTTTAGCAGCCTCCAACAATAATCCCAATAATAAGGGTCATCCATCCTTATGTTTCACTTCATAACACCTACAATAATCTGAGAACATCTATAATATGTTACCCATTGCTCTGTGAACTGGAGGGACACTCTTCTTCCACAGGGAAGTGCTTAAAACCCAATTTGTTTCCTACAGCATAGCGACTTACCTTTTTAACATTCCTGGTTTCTTTCTTAGAATCATAGAATCATAGAATCACTAAGGTTGGAAAAGACCTCTGATGTCATCGAGTCCAACCGTCGATGACATCNAGTTGGCCTCAGCCCATCAATCCAGCCTGTCCAGGTCCCTCTGCAGAGCCTTCCTACCCTCCAGCAGATCAACACTCCCACCCAACTTGGTGTCGTCTGCAAACTTACTGAGGGAGCACTGATCCCCTCATCCAGATCATTGATCCCTTTATCCAGCCTGTTTCCCTTTGGTTCTACTCTTAAATATTGTGCATAATAATATTCACCACCAGTCACATAAATTACAGAGTCTTTTTGCAAGTCTGACAGGAGTATTCAGGAAGATTGCTTCACAGAAGAAAAAAAAAAACAACTAGTCTGGTTTATACCCCTCTGCCTTCTGCTCTCCAGTAGAATTTTATAAAAATTAAAATATTGTGGTACCTTGTAGGAAGGAATGAGCCAGGATCAAGAGTTAAAGAACACTTTTCTATTTGGTCTATCAGTGCATAAAAAAAAAACATAAATTCACCCTTTCCTATTTCCTTTTGGTAAGTGTTTCTCTATTCACACCTGGATAATCCTTTCATTCCTTTTAAGGTTTTTAAACCCACTTTTTCTAACAAAATACCTAAATATATAAGCACCCACATAAATAGAGATAGGCAACCATTCTTATGTAAGTCATTCACAGCTACCAAACCACTGCAATAACTGGGAGGGCAACCTTGCAGCAGGCACCAGGGCCACTGAGGCACCACCACCTCCCTGGCCCTGGGGTGCCTCTGCCATGCTCCTCAGTGAACTTCCCCACTCAACTCTTACATAGTTACAGCCTTCCGAACCCACACTTAACACTTTTCCCTCTGCACCCTTTTCTCCTGGGAACTATTTCCATTCATTCTTATAATGATTGGGGTTTAGGGTGCGTGATTGTTTTCTTAAATCTTTATCAGCCAAGATGGTTAGAGGAACACTTGCATGGGTATCCCAATAGACACACCACCTGGGTTTTTGACACTGACAAGACTTCAGCACACCAAGACATTCCCAGAAACAATAATTTAAGTTCTGGGGGAACTTAGCATAAAAATTTTAGGACTTCAGACAGCAGAACAATAAGGTATTGATGTCCTAAATTTTGAGCTACATCCTGTCAAGGTCTCATTGAGTTGTGACATGTGTCTCACCCCTTTTGCATAATTGACCATTAAGCTTCATGAACTCAAGATGCTAAATTCCCTCATGCTCCCATGACATCAACATTAGGGGCAGAAATTTGGTTCTCTGAAAGTCAACAGAAGTTTGCAAGAAAACTTGTTTTCCACTTCATTAACACTGTTTTAGAAAGACAAATCAAGGCAAGAAGGAAGAAAATTCAGACTCTTTTTCTTTGGGGGTAATGCAAATTCTCTCTTATTCCACTTTCTGCTACAGAGACCATCACTGTGCTATAGAGAGAGTACTCTGTACCAGCGTGTGTAAACAAGTCATAGGACATATAGAAGATAACCTTCCATAAAAATCCAGCTTTGTGAGTATTCAGTAATACTAGTATCACCTGATTGAAGGCTATTATTTTTTGTTTGGTTTTGGAGGAAATGTTTTGCAGGTTATTACTTGGGGACATTTTGGTGAGGTTAATGCAAGTTTAGAAGATTTTTCAATGAAAAATTGTGAGTTTTCTTTATAAGAACCCAAATGTTTTCTCTTACCATTGACAAGATTTGCATCCCCATATGTATAGTGCAGATAAAAATGCACAACCTTTCAGAGAATCTTTATGTTGATCTGTTGTTTTGCCATGCAAATAAAGATTATAGTGACAAAAAAAAAAAATCATTCAATGAGAGCGCTTTCTTTATTAGTGGTTGTATTACCCTGTATCATTACCTATATATTACCTTATATATATACCTTTATATTACCTTTTATTACCTTACCACAGAGAGGACAGTTAAACTTCAGTTTGGATCATGAAGTTGGTAAAGTATGGTGTCCTGCTAGAAGAAATGCAAGGACCAGTCTTCCTTCCTGCCCACAGGGACTAGCAGTTCCTAGTGAGACAATCAGTCACATATTGCTGAGTCCAGAGAGAGCATGCCAACATTCAATACTGTCAAAAGTTTCTTAAATTATGTCTAGGTTATCAGAGAATTTTAAGGCAGGGGGAAGAAAAATTAAGACATCACAATTGGGAATAATGACAGCTAGACAAGAGATCAGTTTGGACATATTCATAGTCTTTCAAGAGAAATAACAAAAATTAGAAATCTATTTATGGAGAGTAAGATTGTGTCTTGTTTTATGCCTATATGCAGTGGAGAAATCTGGTGGACACACCATACCTGCCAAGCATTGCAATGTGTACAGGACTACTGCGTAGACTTCTCTCTTCCTTGGGAAGCCAAAGGAAGAACAAATCTTCCTGGAAGGTTTTTATCATGTATTCAAGCACTTAAAGCACTCAGTGAACCTGAAATTACAGTGACACTTTTTTCATGGACAGTTAACACTACAATATTCAAAACACTTCTGACAAAAAAAGTCAGTTTTTTAATGGTGGATCCACTGCCTCATTTGTCAGCATAGATACTAACTTGGGTAGCCTGGCAGCATCTTAGTGCATTTAGAAAAGGAAAGAATATCAAGGCATCCGTGTAATTAAGAGTGATGGTCTTATATTGCAGGAGGACTACTATTCCAGCCAGTTTGCTGAAGACTGGATTGGACGTGCAGTTCTGTGTTTGCTTACATGATAAACATCTGCACAGAAACATGATGCTGTGGTTTGCCAGGACTTTTTACTGGAAGGGAGCTGAAATATTTAGCAGTTTGATCAGTCTGTTCTCTGCCCCAAGGAGTATATGGAAGTGTGTCTGTTCTTATTATTTCAGCTACAGTTTTTGTATATCCTTATCTAGGTGCTGATCTGGCAGTTCACACAAACTCCTACATAGCTTAAATAAGTTGCTGATTTGGCAGTTCAGACAAACTCATGCATATCCTAAATGGGACCCTGAGAATCTCCTAAAGTTTACTAATGCTTAAGAGCTTAGCTGCTAGTAAAGGTTTTTAGGAGACAACCCTCATCCCACAAAAGCCACTGGCAATTTTGCCACAAAGTTCAATCAGCAGAAAAATGAAAACTATGTTTGGAGGTCTGTATTTCTGTGTGGCCTTAAATTATCTGGATCAGTTATGCTTGTTTCTGATTTAAGTTGCTGAGAAGGGTCTTCATATATCAAAAGGTTATTTGCTTATTCAAATGCATGTATATTTTTGATGCATGAATCCTGAAGAAACACCACTTTTGGCTTCTTTCTCTCACTTAGAATCAAACAGGAATAACTTGGACCTCTCCAGACAAATTTCATGTATGTAGCTGCACTGAAATCTTGACTAGCAAGCGTCTTGACAAGCAATGTATCTCAGAAAGAAACCTGTAAGGTTATAGGTAGGATTCAATGCAATGCCACAACAAAAAGTTATTGTCAAGCAAGAAAGCTGATTGTACGCCCACAAGTGCTGGGTGTGTGCCTGGATCTACTACTGCTATCAGCACATGGGTCCTGGGCCTCTCAAAATGATTCAGAGCTGTGGGAAAAGAGATGCTTGGTCTCAGGAGTCACCACGAGCTAGCAATCCTGGGAAACAAGTAATGCAGAGGGAACCTTATTTCACAGACTAGCCACGCAGTTTCCCTGCAGTGCTCTGTCTGTGGCTATTACTCACTGCTGTGCTTGTCAGTTTCCTCATTTTTGAAATGTGAAATTTTCTTCCTTCCTTCCTTCCTTCCTTCCTTCCTTCCTTCCTTCCTTCCTTCCTTCCTTCCTTCCTTCCTGTCTGTCTTTCTTTCATTCTTTCTTTTTTCTTTCTTTCCCCAAAATATGCACCTCTGAACCAAAAAGGCATGTTTCCAAATTGCTTAGCAGTTCTCAATTCAAAATGAGGCATTTCAGTGAATGGGAACAATGCCTGCTGATACAGCATCAAGATCAAAAGTCATCAAGCACTCATCAAACATCAGCTTTTGGAGTAATGAAAAGATCCTTGGTTGAGATCAGTGTATGAGCTTGAAAATACTCTATCTTACTAAGCAGAGTAAGGTTTGTGTTTTCTTATGTGGCCATGGTGAACAAGGTGAAATTGTTTTGGATGGGTACCTTCGTATAGATATAACTTCTCTCTAAATTTTTCCAGGTTTGAACAGGTGTGACAGCACTAACTCTGTGGCATGGCTTTGGATTTACTCTGACCTAAGACCCTTCCTTTGTTCAAAATAATTCATAATGTTAAGAAACCCTATGTAAGCTGGCAACAGGAGGCGATACCCATACAGCAGAGATAACAAAGGGTTCAGCGTGGAAAGCAAGTGACATCCCTTTCCTTGCAGTGCTACAGACACACGCACACGCAGACAAAGATCTGAAAGTCGAGTCTCGATCTTGTGATTCATAACTCACTGCAGCTTACTTAAGACTTCCATCTACAGGCTTTAATGATATTCAAATGTTATTCTTTTCTTTAAACAAAACCTCACCTGAGATCATGACCATTTCCCACTTCTGCTGTAGAAGTGGCTCCTTCCTTGGTTGCCTAATATCAATTCTCACTTTCAGTTTTCTGGACAGATCAGCACAGTCAGAGTGAGAAATTACAAGCCTTTTAACCGTGTGCAACAATGACAGCAGTCTCCAAACCCTTCTTTTCTCTTTAAATGCACAAACATGAAAGCTAATGGGGAGACGGAGGTGAAATCGCTAGGTCATTTACAGCTCACCATCGTATCTGGAAATGTCTTTTGCTCTTTATGTACCTTTTTATAAATCAGTGTAAGCACTCTCCAGCTAGAAATGTGTGTGTACTATTACAAAACACAGATACTGTAGTTTTCAGAGGAAAGAGCAATGGGGTAAAATATTTGCATTTTTCCATTTTATCATGCTTTTTCCCACCTACCTTGAAGTCATTTCTTTCCAACCTGGAACACCAAAGTATGAAAAAAATAAGAAGCTAGTAAAAATGGTCCTTAGAAATCATTGTCCAGATACAGACAACTTACAAAATGCTTCTCTCTTTCCTCATTCAGGAAAAGGAAAATAGTAAGTATGCAATGCCTTTCTGCTTCCTCATACTTTGAGAGCATGGAAAAACCTATAACCTAAAGCACTCAAGAAGCTGCTCAAATTGTGGGGAAAAGCTGGCGAGGAACAGGTTATTGCATTTTCAAAGATTGCTTGAAAACCTTTCTCACTCTCCACACTCCTAAACGAATGGAGAAAGGCATCTTCTTCAAGTCCTGCAACATAAGCACCTGAATACTCAAGATCCCAGCTGAGACTCATCCTGTGCTCACCTGTATTTGTACCTGTATTTGTATATACTTACTGAACTGCAAGCAAGCATCTCCCATATTTGAATAAGAATATGACTTCTCAGCACATTTCTGCCACTTGTGAAATGCAAACCATCATGAATGCCAAAGAATTTGTATCAATTTCATTTTATTCATCATACATACAAGATACAGATAGTAGACACAGCAGGTTTCTGGACAGCTTTAGAAATTAGGAACCTCCAACTTTAAGATCAGAGTTTTCTAGCAAGAGAGGTGAACATGTCTCTGCACAGTTCCTCACTGGCTTAAGCACATGAAATCCTCAGGAATGGATATGTCTCCATCTATGGATGGACAGTGCAAAAAGACCACTACAGCACATTACACTACAGCACTGAGCAGCAAGCATTTGGATGTTCCTTTCTACTATTTCACCTCTCCCCAGATTGAGGTCTGTCACTGTGACCATGGTGTAAGTCCATGTGGATCTTCTGCTCTGCTTTTGCACCAGCTCTGGGTCTGGCCCAGGGATCAGTGTTGGGACTTGATCATGAAAGTGGGAGAAAAAAGCATCAGACAATTTTATCTCCACAGAACACAACAATCTTCAGCTGTTCAGCCAGCTACAAGGAAAACATCTGTAATTGTATAGGATTTCAGCACAGACTATGTCACGTCCCTCAAGTGCAACATCATTTTAACAAGCCTCAGTGTCTCTTTTTTAATACAAATCAAAACAGTTGGAAAAGTGAGCAGGGCCATGCTGCAAACTGTAAATGTTTACAACTTCTACATACTATGAACAGACAAGGTGATTTGCGGAAAACGGACT